>CABFVX010003561.1:0-26859 GCA_902151425.1 Timema shepardi | reverse complement strand
GTGTGTGTGTGTGTGTGTGTGTGTGTGTGTGTGTGTGTATTTTAGAGGTAGTGAATTAAATCTAAGAGTACTGTATAATGTATTTACATTTAAAAATCTTTAAAATCAATTTGTAAATATATTAGTCAATTAAATTAACTTAAAATACAAATGTGATGACTTGTATTGTATACATATATATTACATGTAGAATGTATTATATATAGAATTGATTGTGAAGTATAGAAGGATTGGGAGTGGGGGGGAAGGTTGAGAACCCCTGTTATAGAATATGATCTAAGTTTTCTTTCCATTGGGTTTGCCAGTAAATACCCTGAACATACAGTAGCCCCATGGCTTCTTTGGTGTTGACTGACAGCTCACAGCTGACTTCTGACAGTCAACATTTAAGTATGTACCTAAATTTGACTGTCAGAAGTGACAGCTTCTAAACACATGTTTTTGAAGATCATATGGTTTGGTGTAGGGATACATAATTTGGTCTGGTAACTTTTCAAAGCTTTTAGCAATCTGTCAGTCAGCACCAAAGAAGCCATGGGGCTACTGTAGTTATAAATACTCTCGTTCACGCTGCATGTCCTGCCCACTGTAATTTTTTGAGACTTGATTATCCTAACAATGTGTTGTGTTGAGTATAGGTTATATAACTTCCTCAACACCCCATTAGTGTCATCCCTTTTTGAAACAAATATCTTCTCAAGCACCTTGTTTTCGAACACCCTACTTTTTTTTCATCATGTAAGGTAAGAGACCACGTTACACACCCATAGAGAACAACTGGTAACCTTATTGTTTTATATCTCAGTTTTACATTCCTTGACAGCAGGAAGGACGTCAACAACTTCAATAGCATGTATTTCCCGAATGTATTATTTTCCTTGGGGCCTAGTATGTAGGCATCTAGCTCGAATGAACGAGTAGTAAGATGTGGGGCTAAGAAAACTTATTTTCTTTGCATGTCTAGGTTAATCTTTTTCTTCTCACAATATTCCTCAATAAAACCTAGCCCATGTTGTAAAATTATTAGTATAAATTGTAACAAAATGTAAAATAGATTATTTATAAAAGATTTTATATGGAATGTCAAATATCTTTTATAAAATAAAAATGTCAATATACTATTGCCCTGCCCTTATTTGGGTAAAAATAAGATCTCCTTAGTAAAGAGTCAAAGAAAGCCAGTTTAAAACTGTCCCGCTGAGCTTAGTTTTTCAAAGGCAATAATAGTAAAATGCATTACACATTGAAAGTGTTTTTATTGATATATATATATATACAAAGATTTTATTTAGCTAAGCAAAATGTGTGATTATTTGAATATATTTTAAATATGTATTTTATGTAGATTAGTTAACCTTAGTTTATTGTGTAGTTTCTAAATGAGGATGTATTTTGATTTCCAGGACACCATATTCTGCATGGCAGTGGTGTTTGCTGTGTACTTCTATTGAAAACTGAGCAATGCCTATTTTAATTGAAAACACAGATTGTGTTTTACCTCTAGTCCGTCCACGCCATTAGTGATGTTATGAGCAGCACTTCTTATTTACTGTGATATATACATATACATGCACATATTCTCCTTCACATACTTGTATAATTTTTTTAACATAATTACTGGTACTGTAATGTGTATGCATTTATAGATCGAAAAGGATAGATCACAGTATTGGTGGGGAAAAAAAGTATCTGACTATCTATGTTACTAATCAATAGAAATTATTTTTTACTAACAATTTAAATTAACCCTCTTTGAACAAAACTCTTGGACCCAAATAAAAAAGGGTTAAGTTTTAAGTCTAAGAAAAGTGAAACATTTAGTCATAATCAACTTTTTTTTTAAAGTTGGGCTTAGTTAAAGCTTGTTTTGTGATTTCATAAGTAAAAATTATATATCAGAAATAAATTACTAAATTTCTAAACAGTTTTTAAAAATTGGAACTAAATAAACTTTATCAGGCAAGTTTTAAGAGATCCAGCCATTGTTTTGTTAATAAAGATACTAAAGTACAGTAGCCCCATGGCTTCTTTGGTGCTGACTGACAGCTTTTAAGGTTACTAGACCAAATTATGTATCCCTACGCCGAACCATATAAACTGAAAAAACATGTGTTTATCAACTGTCACTTCTGACGGTCAAAATTTAGGTATATATACCTAAATGTTGACTGTCAGAAGTCAGCTGTGAGCTGTCAGTCAACACCAAAGAAGTCATGGGGCTACTGTAGTTGAATTGGTGTAATAGTTTTGGTTTTATGGTAAAATATATAGGATTACCTATTAATAATATTTGTTTATAATTAATATAGTTGGTAAATTGCACCTGGACATATGAATTGAACTGGGGACTTTTGGCTTTGCTCATGTTTAGTTCCCTTATCCAGGTTTCCCTTTTCAACAATGTTTAAATTTTAAATGAATAAATGTGGAAAATTAACAAATTCATACTAAATGATCAATTATTATTATCATTAAATGATCGATTCAATATGTACATTTTTGTTGGGTACTTTAAAGAAAAACTTAAAATTTGTTTTAATTTATCAACTGTGATTATTTTGTATTAATTTACATATCAAATTTATAGCTAACATCATAAACAATTTGACTAATGCCCTCTACACATATTTTGTTTTGATACTCGTTTCAATACTTGATTCAGTACAAGTTTACTTAAATGTTCTCAAAACAAGTATGAAAACAACTATTAATGTGATAGTGCTCATCTAAGGTTTTGAAATAGCTACCATGGCTATTTTATTATATTGGCTTTTATTTTCAATATACATTTATATACTGAAAAAACATATGCTGTTTATAGGATATTAAACTGTTGTCAATTTTATACACATCTCATCTCACTATGTTTAGGTGGTTGGGGTTTGATTCCCACCAGGTACATTTTTATATGGGATTTTTACATAGACTTTCTCACCCTCCTTCCAGTCCAACCCATATATATATATATATCTTATAATCCTGTTTTTTAATCCCAAGCACTTGGATTAATCCATTGATAAGCCTCATATTAATTGAAAACAAATTAGCGTTTGTAAAATGACAATTCTAGTGGTCCGTTCAGATTATGCTCAATTAACCCCCACTTGAATTCACGAACCAGCTGTAGGGCATGTCTCACAAATAGCCTAACAGACTCTGACTTGGGATGCAAGGGTTCGGTTTTGACCCATTGTAATGGAGTTGCTTTTCTGTATGCAAATTCCAGTGAATATTCTAAAGAATCCCTTAAATAGTCTAAGACACTGAGAGGCCATAAGATCAAAAAAAAATTGCGCCCTACCGGTTGTCACGCAGTCTAAGACATCACTCTTGCAATAGATTGGATTGGGGGTGACGACGTGGTTTGAATATTGTCCAAGTACACTCACATTGTGCAAAAATAAATTTTAAAATTTCTAATCAGAAATCGAACACTATCTAATATTTTAACTTATTACATTATTTTATGGGTATGACAAAAACTAACAGTTTTGTTATCAACAAGAAATTGTTTATTTGCAAACATTTTACTATAAGCTACTGCATCTTACAGTGAAATACATTTTTCTAGTATCTGCAACATCGCATTAATGATTTTTAATCAATTTAACAGTTATTATTTCACAACATAACTCATTAGGGAAAACCTTTTCGTGTTTGGGGTATGTACATAGGAAAGCTTGATAGAAATTCTATAATTTTCTTTAACATTGCAATATAAATTATTTACAAGTTGATTTTAAATCACTAAATTAAACTAGATAAGCTTAATGATAATTATAATTGTGTCAGATAAAATCTTTCAACAGTCTACTAAATGTTGTTTAAACTTAATAGAATTGTAATATGATGAGAATTATTCAAATCAAATTACTATTAAATTTTATTCACACATTTATATGTATTTATAACCAAGTCCACTTTTAACATAGATTCATCTAACAAAGAAAGTTTGAATACTCCCGATGTTCAAAACTATGGCTTTTTACAAATTGTTTGACGACCTGAGTTTAGATTCAAATCAGAATATTGACTTCTAACCTTAAAATAAGCACAATACTCAACAGATCCCTGAATCCAAACAAAAGGATGGGATTAGAGAAGATTTAATAATATGGAAAGTAGGGGGAGTTGGCTTTCTAGGTAAGAGACCTGCAATGGAGAAGAGAAGTGTTGTACAGGGCATGCTTTGTATCCAAAGTTGCATATGCATCAGAAACATGCACATTTAATGTAAAAGAGACAAGGAAAGTGGATTACATGAGATAGTAGAGGAAGCAAGAATGAGATGCTATATGATCATGTAATGAGGATGAAAAAAGAATTATGGGTATGAAGTATTTAGGAAAAAGACTGCTAGGGATACCGAGAAAGAGATAGAAGCAGATGATAGAAAATGTGCTGGTGAGAGGAGAAGGATGGAAGTGATTAAAGGAGGAAGAATAGAGTAAGATGAAGACATTTTACTAAACAAACCCAGTTGATGATTTGATTGATTATGCCTAGTTTTATAAGTGTTATAACAAAATTGATAAGCCTCATGAATTTTGTTAAAAGTGGATTTAACTGTATTGTCAATAAATATATTTTATGATTCTGGTAGGAAGTATATTTTATAAAATACCAACACCTTTTTCTTCTGTAAAGATTGTGAATGTTTTGTTATTTATACAAAATCATATGAGCCGACATGTGAATAAAGAGAAAGGGATCTAGTAATTTTTTTAGCTGTTATATATTGTCTTTTATACTAGAATCCTATTATAAATATCTGAAAACACTGATAATGATCAGCAATAAATTCAACAATGATTATTTTAGTTCAACATTGTATTACAGGTTGTCCAGACAAAACATATTTTAAAATTCCCTGACTTTTCCAGAGCCAATTTACAACTTTTCCAGTCACTATATTATAAACATTGTATTTAAATCCCAACTTAGTGTAGTATTTTTAGACACACACACACATTTTGAAATTGTAACACACTATTAAGGGGTTAAATGATGTCCGCCTAAAACAATGGGCTATTGGGTCGTGTGATCTAAGCTAGATTTCGGTTAGATTATATTTACACATTAAAAGTTTGCCTTACACGGGCTAATAAACTAATGACTCAACTTTGGCTAAATACACGCAAGTTGAGATGAAAATCCCATATTGACTTGTAGTATACTCAACATGGACAACTGTACTAAAAGAAATTTGTAGTGAGTATTACCTGAAAGAAAAATGTTATTTTGACAGTTATTGTAAATTAAAATAGATTAGGCCTATTATTTTAGTGAATATGTGAAAATTCCAGAAATTTTATCAAATTCCCTGACTTTGACTAGGCAAACTCCCTAACTTTTCCCTGTTTTCCAGGTTTCTGGATATATATTAGTTTGCTAGTTTTAGTACCGGGGATAACCACCATTTGGGTTGTACGCAAACTATTATTTTGTTTTCAAATGAATACACAACAGTATTTTAAATAACCTTAACTATTAATTAGGATAACTGTGAACATAATTTGTTTGAGAAATAAACTTTTACTTGGAAACTTAAGTCTTTTATACATTTATTGATATGTATTTTGAGCTAATGACCATGTGTCATTGAACCTTTAAACCTGAGTAAAACTCTATATTTCAACATCAGCACATGCTAACTCACATAATCAACACAATTATTTTAAGGTTGGCTTNGGGGGGGGGGCAAAGAATAGATGAAGAGACATGTGAATTTAGCCACTGACAGTAATGTTCTACATACATTACATTCTAAGGGTAATAACATTTTTTGATTCATTAAAAATTGTTTGGCAAAAAAAAGCTTAATATTGTGTTTATAAAATTAAGATGAGAAAAATAGTGGGCAAAATCCATTTTAAATTATTATGTTTCAAGTGTGATGCATAAGGATTTTTCTTTCAAAAGTGTTCACTATTTTGCAAACAGTAATTGGCATAGTGGTTACTACTATGTCTGACTTACACCCAAGTGACCAGGATTCAAATCGTGCCTCAGTTACAATGGTGGGTTGTACACTCCATTTACTATGAAAGGTAGCAAGCTTACCTTTTGTTTCCAAATAAGTAAATAGGAGGTAAACTGAGTGTATTTTCCACTTCTTCATGCTAATGCTTATTTAAAATTAACCCTTCACATTCTATTTCTTTAAATAGCTAATTAATATACAACACACTGGGACTATAAAAACTATTTTAGGTACAGTAAATGATAGTAAAAAATAGAATCCTCCCATTCTCCTCAACAATAGTTGATGTTTAAATTAAAGATGGGTTGAATAAACTTTTTCTCAAAAGCGAATCCTAGCAAACATGGTAAGCATAGTAGGTTATCTCTCAAAAATTGATATATATTCTTCAATTTTGATTTAGTTTACATTTTAAGTGATCAAATAATGTCATTGGGTCAGGTTGTAAGGTTTTTCTTATAATTACAGTATGTTGGCTTCCACATGTAAACAACATACTATCTTTAAAAATTCAAATTTAAAATGTGAAGAATCTTTTTTAAATGTTTAATTTACTCAAGAATTCAAAGAGCTTGTCTCTAGTTTAAAGATATCACAACGTCATTATAATACACAATAAAAATGTTTTAAAGATTTATTTGGCCTGCTTATTTACCTACCTCTTGAGGTGAGTATTCACCAAAAGAGCGAGAGCAATCTCACTCAATAATCACCCGCTGATTACCAGTTAGCGAAGGAGAAAACATTTGCTCACTCATGTTCAAAAAAAGATTGGGGGGGTTGGCGGTACATCAAATAAAAGATTTATTCGTGCTAGTTTAGTGTGGACAATGATTATTGTTTGGTTGGAATGCTTGTGGTAGTGCAGTGCAGTTCAGATTTTTATTTTTAAATACTGAATTATTAATTTTCTAGTCATTGATTTATTTCATAATAGAATGGCCAAATGAAAAAGTTTTAAAACAAATAAATGCTCAAAGATACTAACCTGTTTTATGGGACTTTGATGTTCCGTATTATAAAAATAACAGTAAAAAAGGGAGTGCTTGGACAGAGTTAGCCGATATGTTTAGGTTTGAAAGCTCAGAAATTAAAAATATATTCAATCACAGCTTGCTTCATTTAGAAAGAAACGACAGAAGTTTGTAACATAAAACGGTTTACATTCAAAAGTTTACTCTTCTTAAATATACAATTAAGCCACTGCAAACACAGGATACAGAAAGTTGCTTATTATTTAGACTAAACTTTAAACTACTGCGAACAAGAACATATTAGCCACGGCATGGACGCAACATGAGCATTTAAAGAAAACAGTAAATGTTTGCTCTTGTTTGCTCTTTTGGTGAATACCCATCTTAATATGACAACAAAATTAATTTTCTGCATCAAACAGTCAGTTAACTGCTCATTATTTTTCTTTTTTGTGATTTAATATTTTTGATAAAAGTAAAAAATTGTCAAATTGTTGCATTAGGGCCTATCCAGGATTTTCGTGGGTGTTAGCGGGAGTAGGGTTGTGTGTGCTCTACTATTTTGTACATGCAAGTTTACTAACTCTACAAATTTATGCAAGTTTATTTACATTTTCAGCAAATAATTTAATTAACTACTCAATTATTATTTATATATTTGGAAGAAGGTGTAGGAGAGGTGTATAGAAACAAATAAAAGGGATGAACACAATATGGCTTTTACAATGAAAAGAAGAACACAGTTTTACACTTTACATTGCTGCCGTTGAACAAAGAGGTAAGGGTTGCCTCTTAAAGAAAATCGATCTTCCCGCCCAATCCCCCAACCTAGGTTTCATTCTATCAGAACTCATCAGGGAGGAGTGTGAAAAAAAGAGATTTTCCTTATAGAGATATATTATATATTCACATCAATTATTATTAAGAAAAAGAAAATACTGACTAATGATAGAATATTTTAAAAAATGCATACAAGTTTGTTAATTTATGGTTGTTGTTTTTATAGCACTTTGTCTTACTGTCTATTTGGGTTGTATGCTAATGGTTTTAGATGATTAGTAAGGCTATATTTATAGAAAGTGAACCCACATTTGTATGGAGGGAGCGTGGAAAATCCACCCTAGTAAACTTGACCGAGATTCAAACCTTGTTCCCCCCATCATCTGCAGTCTAGTCTACTGTGAGAGAAGTGTGATAGACTATGCAGACACCTTGGTGAGTTAGTTAAATTATATGTTTAAAATGTAAGTCCATTATGCAACAGTACATCTAGTAGTAAAATAGGTTGCATCCAACTAATATTGAAAGGAGTGTGGGCTTACATAATTTTCTGGCGTGTTGTTAGCTTTCTATTCATTAATACATAAAGTAATGAAACTATTTTCATGGTGTATTTATTTAATACATGACTAAGGAAATCCTTATGTTCCAAGTATCTCTTCAGTCTTCAAAGACTTTAAAACGTGTAACTCATTTTCAAAGTCATCATCATCATCTTACAATAATCACCCATTTCATAAGATAAATAAATGTAACCTCACTTTAATAATAACAATTGCCTTGAAAACAATTCGGTGTAGTGTTTAACGTTGTTAATGTGGACGTTATGTTTGCTATCCGGAAGGTAAACCTCACCTTAACGTTACGAGCACTTTTACATGAATATTAGTGCTAACCAAACATTGTAAAATCAAAAGTAGTGGGTGTTATCACTTAAACTTGTGTTAAGTCCTAACAAATAAAATAACGTGACATTGTAATATTGGGCCTAAATGTTAAGGTGATACCAACTGGTCTCGAGATAGTTACCATAAGTTTCCGGGATGAAATGGTAGGAGAAAAGATGGACACCAAAAAAGGGTGTGGAAGCTTAAAAACAAAAAATAGCAGTACATAAGAAAGACAAGAAGCTTAATGTCCAAGGATGATGAAAATTGGAGAGGCAGAATGGGAAAGGTTTAAGAAAGGTTTGGCAGAAGACAAGAAGGATGTATTTGGGAGGACAAATGATAAGAGGAAGTGGAAGGAAACAAGAACAAAGAATTCAGAAAGATTTGTAAAAATATGAATAATTTGTAATAAATAAAATAATAAAATTGTAGGAAGATGCTATAATAGCATCAAAATATTGAAGTGTGTGTAAATATGTGTTAGCGTTTTTACTTTTATTTGTGCCCTTTTTTCCCCTACTATTTTATCATTTTATTTATTGCCAATTGTTTTTGCTCAATACACTTTATTTAGACATAAAAATATAAATCAGAAATAAAGGAAGAGTAAAAGGGCTATAAGAGCAAAGCATGTGGTACAGGATGTCAGAAAGGCTTGGATGCAAAAATTGACAGAGATGGGGAAGGAAGTAAGGTGTTATGTAGCCAAGTAAGAAACGGGAGGAAAGGGTNGGGGGAGTTAGAATTATGGATTATAAGAAAGAATGAAGGGAATATTTTTAAATGATGTTCAACCCTGAATAAGAGGGGTATGGAGTGAAGTAAAGGAGCATAAAGAATTAGCAGAAGAGGATGCTTTAAATAGAATGACAATCAGTGTTACTGTACAAAAATATATGAGAAGATATTGGAAAAGAAAACTAAAGAAAGGTGGAGAGAGAAACAGCATTGATTTAGGAAAGAGGGGTCGACAATAGATTTATCTTCGTTGTATGACAGCTCATTGAAAGAAGGTGTGAATATGGGAAGAACTTAGTAATAGCATTTATGAATGTGTAAGAGGCATATGATAGTGTGTATAGAAATTATGTCTGGAAAGTACTGAGGGAGGCTGGAGTGTAAAAAGGAGTTTTAATTAGAGTAAATGGTGTGTGTGAGGTTAGCCTAATTTGTGTTAAAACAGGGAAATGGTGGAGAAAGCATTTCCAAATAAAAAAACTGAGTGAAGCAGGAAAGTGCCTTCTCATCACTACTCTTTGTAATGGTAATTGAAATGGTCATGAATAAAGTGGCAAGGTAACTCGGAAGTGGTAAGAATGAAAGTCATAATGTTTGCTGATGACTTAATGGTATGGGGGGAGAAGAAAGAGGAACTACAGAAATATAATGAAAAATTTAAAGCATGTGTAGTAAAATTTAGCATGGCAAAGAGTGAAGTTGTAGTAATGAAAAGGTAGAGGATAAGGCCTAGTAAAGCTATACAGTCGGATGAAGTAGATCTGAGAAATGAACAGAGTATAAAATATCTGGGGAGTGTTATGAGGCAAAGGGTGGGAATAGAGAGATTTAATAAGTAGAGAATAGTAGGAATAGTTGTTCTTTTGGTGTGTGCTACGAAGAATAAAAATTCTGTATAGGCGTACTTTGTACCCATAATCAGACATGCAGCAGAAACATAGCCATTGGATGTAAGAGAGACAAAGAAAGTGGAAGCCATGGGGATGAAATTGGTGAGGAACATGTTAGCTGTTTGAGGCTAAACAGGATTAGGAATGAGTGCAAGAGTGCAGGGAGTACATGAGATAGTAGAAGCAAGTCTGAGATGGTATGGTCATGTAATGAGGATGAAAAAAGAAGGATTACTAAAGGGAATGATGGTGATGAGGTATGTTGGAAAAAAGACTGCAAAAGAGACAAGAAAGAGATGGGGAGAGCAGTTAATAGCAAGTGTGTGATTGAAAGGAGAAAGAATGGTGGAAGGAAAGATGAAGATGGAGGCAATTTAATAAACTGATCTGGCCACATGCTGGAAACGGTTGATGGGATTATGATGGTGTTAGTGTGACAACAAAAATCTTATCTCATAATTTATCTTTGCTTTTCATGTTTCAAACTTTGCGCATCCCTGTTATTTGGATCCTCTGCACAATCATTTGGAATGCTATATTGTCATTACAATTTATAGTTAATGAATGTTTGGGGTGGTGAAATTTGGAAGATGTAATAGGTTGTGTAGTATTTCAACTGTCCTGTATAGATTTAAAACTATTTCTACAAAATATCTAACTTGATTGATCTAATTTAATGTATCTTATTTTACATTGGCCATCCATCTTTAGAAAATTCTGCAAATATCTAACAAAAATTAGTAGATACATTTTTAGTTATTTAAAAACTTTATGGTTTGTCTAGGAATTTATGAGAACTTATTAATTTTGAAATATAACAACAAAAACACAATCTGTATTTTGAAAATACAATTTTTGTTAATATTTTAGATCAACAACGAAAATAGGACTTTATTTGTGATTGTACATTTGTTAAAAACCATAGCAAACTTTTCACACAGATAATTTGAATCGATTTTTAAGAAGTCATTTACAGCCCACACATAACAATATTTTAAGATATTTGTAATTAACATATTTCTTATTTATTTATAAATTTATATAAAGAAAAATTAATGTATTCAGGGCTTTAAAAAGATCCCAAAAATATTTCTAACTAAAAATTTAAAATAAAATTCTGCACTTGATAGAAGGTCAATAGTTTAAATTTCAAAACGAGAGACTAGAATTAGAGATTCACACATTCATGTTTCTATTTTATCTAAGCAAAAGAAAAAATTATATCAGAGATCATGATTGTTAACTTTTATAAATGGTAATTAGAAGCATACAAGTGTATCAGGTGCAATAATTATTTAACATCTATAGTTTTGTTTCTCTTAATTAAATTGTTACATTTTTTAACATTATGCTTTTGTACATATTTTAATCTTTTGTTTGTTTTCCTTAAAGTTGGAGTGTACATCAATGTTTATAGCTTCAAAAGCTGTCAATTTAATTTAACATGCATGACTCATAGGTAGGAATCATATATTTAATGTTTATGAATGCGTCTTCTCCTCCGTAGTGCTCCAGAAACTCCAGGGTTTCTTGGACGAGGTCCCCAACATTTTGTTTCTTCATCTGACTATAGTCTATTCCATCCCCACAGTTTACTGCAAACATTAATTGAAAGCATGTTTTCGTTTGCATACTATAAGAATCCAGGAACAATAATTGAATACATTTTGATGAATTGTTTTCATTTGATTACCCTTCTAGCTTTGATCAACCTATTTTGGGAGAAGTAATATTTAAAAAGGGTTGTCTCCCTTAAGCAAACCAGGTTTGGATGGAGTCAATATAAAACATAAAAATATACATGCCATTAATATAAGAGTCATTGACACCTAGAACTACACACATAAAAAAATCCCAGTTACAAATCAATTTTATCTACCAAAATCACATCAATCGTAGGCTAAAATCTGCCCTTAATAATTTGTATTTAAAAAATTTATAAACCCAGTGGAGTATATATGGAAATTAAATAAACTCAAATTTTTTATCAATGATGAATTCAAAATTTAAAGAGTGTTGAGCCAAAATTAATTCAAAAATTATCTTATCCTTTTAATCTAATTAAAGAACGTTTACATGGGGCTATCCAACCAGAAATAATTGGAATTTTGTCTTGGCTATCTGCAAACAAGATATTTCCATGTGTCTTTTGTTTTTATGAGAGTAATCTTATGGTTATAAAATATATCACCTGTCTTTTTTTTAAATAAATTAATTTTAAAAATTTCAAATGTATTTAGAATGTCACTTTACTTCATATTTCTAGAGCAATGAATAAAATTATGTGACTTAGTAAATTTCCTAGCCTTTTTATGTTCAAACAAATTTCCCAACATTTTCTTATTTTCTAGTCTACTAGAGATAAATTATTTTCTATAGAAATGTGATATACTACTATCTAGCTAACTAAATTTTTAATTTGGATTTAATTAGAACTTTTTCCACGCTTGAAAAATGATTTTAGTCAATGTACCAAAATTTTGTTAAAATAATTCACACATATTTACATCTTAGGTTACGGCCATATTTTTGTCCTGGTTGCCATTACTTAGTCTTGTATTATAATATCATAGTGGCCATACAACTTGACTATTCTCTCGCGACAGCATTCTGTCTTCCAGGTGCAAGTATGGCCATTCCCTTAGCATTTATATGCTTCGCGTTGATACATTTTGAAATAATTCTTAGGAATTATACTACTATAAAGCCACATGGCTGACTCACTCACTGACATTAATGTTTACCCACTTCCAGATGAGCTAGAAACTTGAAATTTGGCACACTTATAGCTTCTAGCCTGTAGCCGACGAGAAAATTCAAAAAAGTTATTTAAAAAAATTAACCACTGAAAAAAGATTCAAAATGGCAGAGCAACTTTAAAGTTTGTGCAAACCTTTCTTTGAAGTCTTTTGTGGCTAAACGGTAAGACCTATCAAAAAAAGGCTCTGGAATTACATTAGTTTACATCCACTTGCAGAGAAAACTCCCTAGGGGTTTTGGGGCAGAGCCCCCAATGAGCAAAGCAAGTTAATATTCTCAAACTGTTTGTATAGTTGTTTAGGGTATTTTCTAGAATAAGCCTATAAGATTTGGTTAGAAATCCACCCAACTTAATTTTTAAATGAGGTTTTATTTTTAAAAAATTGATATATTTTCTTGATAGTAAATTTATTTTTAATTTGAAAATAAAAATCACAAATTAGCACAAGCTTAGTGTTTACCTTGGAAAATATGCAAGCGAAACAATTTTAAAGCATTGAGCAAGGCCCTTTGTATTGTACAGTTAACTCTCGATTATCCGCTGATAACCCAAAACTGTGGATAATACACATATTTAATAAAACAAGAGATTGTATCACATTTAATTCAAACTAGTACTCACCTATCTTGATTGTGTTTATGAACACATTATATTTCACGCACTAAGATAATAAAAAAAAACTTTAAATCAATGTGCACTATGCTCGAAATGGACACATCACTTAAAAAGTTTGTATTAGTCTTCTGCATCATTGCAGCCGGTTCCTTTTACCTTACCCCGCTATGTATTTTCCGTAACATCACCTTGTCAGATAGGAGCGTGTCCTATTCCTGTTACAGATAATTAAGCAGTTTATGAGTCCATTCCAGTGCAGTCTCTAACATTAATTTGTGTAGTCAACTCCAGTATTATAAATAGTTATGTACCAGTGCTTAAAATAGTGAATGTGTCTCAAAATTAAGATTAGCATACCTTTGCTAAATAAACAATTCAAAGAATTGTTAAATTAAACTATACATTTTCAATACTTATAACCTACTCACCTGCTTTGATCTCCATATGGCCTAAGGCGTCACTCTTGTGCTGGACTAGACTTGCAATGTCGGGTGTACTAAGGGTGGTTTTTACTAAATGGTTTTCCACTCTCCCTTCACACCAATGTGGATGCACTTCCTCTAAATTGAACCTTCTTAATCCCTAGCTTATTAACCTAATTAGTACATATACATATAGCCTAAACAGGTAGGTAGAACACAAGTGCTAAAAAAATACCTTTACTCTATAACCTAAATGTGTTGCTTTTTATAATTTCCACTACTTAAATTTGTGAAGCAAAAGGCTGTGTCGAGTTTTGTTCAAACTCTTCCTGCCATTGATTTTAAGAGATTTATAGCTTGGACATAAATGCGTACCATTCTTGTCCTTGAAGATGTTGAGGACAGGCAGAATCTGCCTGTAGTAGGGTACAAGTGCCTCTCCTATCATATCTGCTGACTGAACCAGACTCTGGAGCACCATGAGGGTAGTACACACAACTTCAGGGTTGCGGGTGTTCAACGCATCTACATAACAAATTAACCTTTACCTAAAGTACAAATTTAACGCAAAGTTACATCAGTCGTGTAGTTACAAAAAAAAAAATGTTCTTTTTTGGATAGGATGGCAGTTCTGATTACTTACATCACATCAACTAACTATTGACCTGAGGTTAGGTTTATAGGAATTGCACCACCATTCATTTGAGAGGGGGTAAAAAATAATGAAAATACTAGCTTAATTACAAAAATGTATGGCAAAATCTTAGCCTCACAGTTAGGTTGCATAGTTTTGGTTTGTGTGGATGTATATTATCACTTATTATTGTTTAAACCCTGTTTACAGTGAAAGCTTACAGTCTTAGCTTGATGGACTCCAATATGACCTTATAATATAAACTGCGCCATAGTGGAAACAAGCAAGATTGCTACCTCTCAGGTTAAACAGAGAGTACGTTTAAAAAAATACACTCGCATTTGTACTTGATTAATTCACATTGATTTCTTTTTTTACTACTATTTTACGGTAAGTGATTTTATAGCTACACAAACTTAATTTGGTTTATATTGGTTGGGCTGCAAATTTAAATAGTAAATTTAATCATATTTAGGAACTCTTGATCACATGTTTGTCCCAGGTTAATATTCGACAACGACGTTCACTATTAATGTATGTTAATCTACAATATTTTTTTTACCCAGAATTTTTAAAAAAATCCTCTTTTATGAAAATTAAGTTTAAATTTTAGATTAGATGCCCTTGATAACTTTTAAATATTTAATGTGCATGTGTTTGATACTATTTTAAAGCTCTTCGACAGACCTTTGGAATAAGTCCATTGGGAAACTTGAATGGATTCAATATCATAGTAACCTGCCGCGGTGGCCACATGGTCGGAGGTGTCACTTTCGCAATAGACTATACTTTTGATGACGGAGAGATTGGAGTTTGCCCCTGGTCGAGTGTAGTGAGGGTGGTTTTTCCTAAATGGTTTCCTTCTCTATCTCTCCACACAAATGTGGGCAGGCCTACACTTCCTTTAAATACATCCTTTCTCATATCTGAGAACCCATTAACGTAATTAGTACATAGGTGTATAATCCGAACGGGTATAAGACGCGGTGTTAAAAAAGATAGATAGTAGATACTATACAAAAGCATATTACCCAAACTGGTATTGGTATGGTGCTAAAAATATATAATATTCAATCAGGTTATTGCTTATGAATAGTAAAATGTTGTGTCACCATATTCACCATTTTTTTTAAATTTCAGATGATCATATCTATAAACACATAATTTTTTTATCAAAATTAGAATTGGTCAGGTTTTGAAGTTTGTTGATTTTACATGGAATGAATGACCCCATCCAAGAGATTAATCACTGTCTTAGAAGTGGTTGGTCAGTAACAAAATGCTCTAAGCCACAGCGCTTGGAATTAGAAATAGTGAGACTAAGTGATCAGGAAATGTAAGTAGCCTACTAGATAGCATATCAGACTCGACAAGATATTTCAGATGTATCTGGCAGCAAAAGGAAACATGTTTATTCATATGCTATGGGGGTTGCAGAAAACATCCCTCTAAAGTTTTAATCTGGGATTTTATAGTGAAAAATCCAAAGGTAATACTCGGCTTGGGTGAAAAAGAAAACTAAGCAAATAAACATAATGTGATTTGACCCACTTTTGATGGGGATGATGAGTTGAGGGATTACGGGCAAGATCTTGTTTCCTCCATGAGCTAGCATGTCTTCAATCCCTTGCCGAGCAAAGAACTTGTATGGGTGCTCAGTCTCGCACAGCCCATCGAAGAACATAGGGAGGTAATGATGATAGTCTAGTTTCTCTATGTCCACCTGAAAAATCGTTATCTCAGGTTTTTCTTGGTTTAAAACTACTATTCAAGGTACAGTTTTTATTTCCAAAACTATATACTTGTGACCCTTTCATCTTTTCCTACATGTTGTGACACTTTACAGTTCAAGTTATTATATTATTATGAAATAAATAAAAAAAGCCCCTACCCCTATATAATAAGTATCCTTAGTATTCAAAGCAGCTTGGAATTGAAAGCTGGCACACTAACCATGAAACCAAACTTGTTGATTTATAATATAAAACGGCATTTAGTTCCCAATATACTATATTTTTAGGGGGAGGTCCAGGTTTGAACCTCAGCCAGGTACATAAAGGCTTGTTCATGCATAATTTATCCCTGGTTTTTTCCAGTCCCTTGTAATAATGTGGGTGAATTTCTTTAAACAGCCATTCTTACTTATCCCTACCTCTTAGATAATCCAATAATAATCTTTGCGTTAAATGTATAAATTAAAAATTGGTTACGATACAAATAATAAATCAACTTGCTGTAGTTAACTTAATTGGGGGTAGTGGTCCGAATCCCCCACACCCTGAAATTTAATCTTAGCCCCCTCCTTATCTATTCTTAGGTACCCATTAGATAATCCGTTGATAATCTGTGTTAAATGTATTAAATAATTGTTGTGATGGAAATAGTATATCTACTTGTTGTAGTTAACTCAATTGAAATAAGAGAGAGGGCATTGAAAAAGGGGGTCCGAACTTCTCGCTCACCTTGAATTTTATGGACCCCCGTAGAGAGTCCATACATACATATATAAACTTTTATTGGCTTCAGGTATTGAACAGTTTTCTAGTGGATCCTAGTTAGAAAAATTAGCTTTCTACACCCTTGCATCAAGGCCGTAGCCAGCCAAAGATTTCAAGGGGGGGTTTGGTGGGCACATCCCTGAATTGCCAGAGGCTAGAAAAATTTCTAAATGATAAATATAATTCTAGAGGCTATCTGAAGTGGTGTTTGTAGCAACATAGCTCCCTAACTACCGGAGGTTAGGAAAAATCTATATATTTAAACACTGGCGCAGCCAGGATTCGTTTGTGGCGGTGGGGGGAGTTTCACTGACCAACTAAGTAGGGTCCATTGGTTTTTCCTGGGAGAAAATTTGAGAATTTAAGTACTGGAAAATGCAAATGCATCAAAATAAATACAATAATATCCTAAATCATTTAAAATTCATAAAAATGGTCATAATTCTTTAATTATTATGACTATTAAGTTTTTACGAACACATTTTTATTCATGCATACTGATAGAATATACAAACATGCAAGCTTCAATAAATTGTGTTTTGGAAATTCCATTTATAAAATTATTTTATGAGCTAAAATATGAAAATTCAAAAAAGTAACTTGCACTAACTCTTAACTAACAAAATCACTTTTTGAACTAATTCACTTTAGTCTTATGTTAATTTTGCTTGGCTTCATAGAAAGTTCATTGAGAACTTCATCCTCCCCATGTTGAGATATATCTGGCCAGAACTGGGGCAAATTTGGCATTCACAGATCTGGCATTTTTCCACCTGGTCTGTAACTGACACCTCTGTATGTATGTATGTAATAATAATAATAATTAGCACCGCGTCTTACTACCCATTCGGATTATACGCGTTAAGTACTAATTACTCTAATGAATTAGGAATTGGGAAGGTTGAATTAGAGGAAGTGAACCCGCATTTGCGTGGAGGGAGAGTGGAAAACCATTTAGGAACCCCCCCCCCCCAGTTCACCCGACCGAGATTCGAACCTCGATCTCCCCATCCTCAGCAGTCAAGCTCAACACGACGCGCGTTAGCCAACTACGCCACCGAGGCGGGTCTGTATGTATGTACATGAAGCTCAATAAGTCTGTATATATTTGTACAGTTCCTCTTGTATGATCTCAACCCTGAACCTCCACTTCTCCCCCCCCCCTCACCCCCACTTGTCTGTGTCAGTGCATATAAACACCTATAGCTCTCTAAAGTGTTTTTATGTTAACATAGCCCCAACACCTCTAGAAGCTTTCTGAAGTGCTTTTTATGGTAACACAGCCCACTAATTTGAACTTGTACCTTTATTTTGATATTGTTTGAAACATAAATACGATTATGAATATTTTGTTCATAAAATTTCGGAGGTAGGGGGGCGGTTTGAACCCCCAAAACCTCCCCCTGACTACGGCCTTGCTTTGCATCACAGTGCAAAGTAACAGGTTGTCCGTTGTAGACTTATCCAAATATTTCTATATTTCTAGAAATAGACCTACCTTCCATGCTATTTTATAGCCGTATGTGTCAAACTCCATAGATATGGGAAAATCTCCTCGTTCATAGAACCTACGAAATGCAGTGGGTAATTTTGGTGGCCTTTCATTGAATGCGCCCGACTTTGGCGGACATTCAACAATTGTGTTTTTCTGAAGTGTCTGAATCGTAAAAGCGGGTACTATGCGTAGTTTAGGGATATTTTCAAATTTACTTAATTCACCCGGCATGGGTTTCCGTAAATCTTCGCGGAATTTCTGCCCACTGATATAATATTTACATTGTGATTCAGTGACCATAGCTGTATTTTTAAAAGGACTAGATTATGGGATAAAGAAAAACAATCAGTTTCATTTGAAGACGTAACAAATTAATAAAGTTTTCACAATATTGAAAACCCATTGAATATATTGATTAAAACTTGAAAATATCCTAAATTAATTTTTGGAAAGAAACGAATGAGTTGCCTAGCAACAATATTTAAATCAAACAGTCGATTATCTTTTGTTCACTTAAAGTAAAACACTTAAACCAAAGATTGATCATATATGAGAATGGTCTTTCATGCTGTCAGTCCGCATACGAATGCGTGAGAAAGAAAGAAACCTTAGGGTATTATTTTTCTCTCTTTTACGCATTCAAGTCAATGATATATTCCATTCACGGTAGGAACTACTCTCTGAAAGGTCTTTTTTCCTACCAATATCCTACTATATAATAGATTTATGGTAGGGAAAAAGGCCTTTCAGAAGTCAATTCCTATGGTGAATGGAATATACATTCCAACATTCTGAAAAGGCTAAGCCCCCTATTAAGATTCTTCAACCATATAAATAACATTTAATATTGGCAGCTAAAAATACTTCATAATTTCCTCCGTCTTATTTTAAATGTATCTCTAGTTTGTCCTCAACCAGTTTCACTTGTCTTGCACTTTATAAGAACCACTATATAGGTAGAGTAGAGTAGCCTAGCCGTGGATATTTTGGGGCCATAGCTGGGGGTAAGAAACCATGAACTCGACAGTTGATGAATAACTAGCTGTTGCCACCAAAGCCACCCTACTCCTGCCGTAGCGTGGCCGTAGGCCCCTGTACATTTGGTGTACACTTCACTCTATATTCCCCCAAAAGTAACACTATCATTAGAGTTTCTGTCCAATTAAATATTTAAATATTCCTCTTTTTAAAGTTTTAGCAACAAAGATTATAGATTTAAACATGATAACTGTTACATAAACTACGCCAGTAAAATTGCCGTAACACTTGTAATTTTGGTCTACTTTATACGTGATACACAACTCACAAGAGCCCTACTAATATTCCACTTTGAGTTCATTGGGACATGGCAGATTATTAAAATAATCAAAATATATTTTCATGTATATCTTGGAGATCTAGATTGTATGGTTTTACATGTATGCTTTTAATCAAAATACTGGCAATTCACCCCGAGCTAATTTGTGGGTTAAATTGGAAGCACGTACACCCCACGTCAGTAGGCAGGGCTCCCAACCAGTAATAGGGTGAAGTCCTGGTGATTCTCCTCTTGGGTGCTTATGAACTTCTGGTGGTGACACCTTCCTCTTTCGGGTGTGGATTGGCGCTAATTACTCATCCGATTTGTGGGGGCATATGCACACACGCATCCACATTAGGTAAAGCGTGGGGATGCTAACTTGGCCACAATTTCACGCTATTTAAACTAAGCTGCCAATGAGATATAACACGGTGGCTATCTGAAACCTCTGTTAACATGAATACAGCCGAAATCACTTGGTAGGGATAAAACAAATCTGAAATGACAATCGATAATAAAACATAAAAGAAACTAAGTGTACGCTGGTAAGGAAAAGCGATGGTCTAGCGCTCACAACCATCCTCCACTCCTACAAGAAGGCAGCCATCTGAGGTGTGAGAAGGAGTAGAGGATATAATTCAGCAATTGGCTGATTAACTCTCACGACCCTTACCTAGCTTCACGCAAAGTACCTACCTACAGAAAGCAGTAGCGCCCAAGCCCAGAATAATAAAGCTTAACATTTTCCCACCACTTGTTCAAGCAGCCAACCAGACAGGCATAAAAGTCCGTTACAATAATTTACTATTTTATGTGAATTTAAAATATAACAGGGAGTGGCGTCACGTTAAGGCAAGCAAAGCAAGCACCACTTGCCTTTGATTGAAGATATGTAATTATTTTATTTAAAGTTTGCAAAAATATTCTCCTGGTAATCATTTAAATGTATGTAATCCAAGCATCAGTGGGTTTGAAAAAACCCTCCCATTCATGTCAGTGACCAAAGCATGGATGTAAGACTTGAACTAGTCCATTTAATGGTGGTTGAAAGTCGGTATTTGTCCGAGTTTCATCCCATTACTCTAGCTAGTATAGTTCTTATTTGTGACGACATAGATTTCGAAGGATGGAGAAGGGGAAGAGTTGCTGATTTCAGGTAATATTGGAAGCAGCTGAGCTACGACCTCTCTTGCCTGAAAGGTGACGGCTAGAACTAAAGTTCCTACCCCTTTATTCTGCTTTCAAAATATAATAGGATGGTATGACATGAAAGAGGAAATTAATATTGTCAAGGTACTAACCCCGTGCTTACACATCAACACACGACACAACTTCTTGTACATAAAGTTGTACAAGAAGTTGCAGCCTGAAGATGGCATCGTGTAAACACCAAAAGTTGTACAATATCTGCTTTTCACAACTTATAGTATACAATTTCAGGAAATAGATCGCGTCCTATATCAGCCATTTTTATCATACAACTTTTGAGTTGTAAACACGAAAACTTCGTCTGCTAGACAGTTACTTTTTTTTTAAGGGATTGTAAAGAAAACAGCTAAATTCTTTTTTAAAAAAAGTATAATTGAAGGAGGTTAAACCCCAAATATAAAGGTTTTCAACTGTTTTAAAACAATATTAAAAAACTAAAAAATTTATATTCATAATATTTAGGGATGATTAAGAAATTATTTACATTAAATACCAATATTTTCCAAATAATTCAATCATTATTGTTCTAAAGAGCAAAATGTCATGGTTTTTTCAAATATTGTATGCAATCACAAATGCCTTGTGAACAGTCACTGGCTAAAATGTGTATGAAATCCATGTGACCAAGATATTGTGCACTTTCTTGCACAACTTTTTTTACAATAATTTGTGTCGTGTGTACCAGGCTTTAGCGTTTTGTGGAGTTTATTGTAGCAGGTGCTTTTGTTTTGATGTGCTTATCAGTGAAAAATAACAAACAAAAGTTTATAAGTATATGTCTATAATAAGTAATAACACAATAATGTAAATCACAGAACAGAAGTACGCCCAAAGCCCCAACTATCATAAAAATATACCTCCAAATAGCTTCTCGAAGCATAAAAATTTTAAAAAGAAATTCCGGGACCTCCTCTTCTAATCTTGGGGGCAACCCTTCCAAGCTTGCCTATGAATTTTGGTCACGAGACGCTGCTGATAACAGAGTATTTGATATTTAATGTGATAAGTGGGTTACTAAAATGTCTAAATATCATACATATGTATAATACCTAAGACTTTTTGAACAAATAATTTATTTCTAGTAATTTCTAAACAAAACCGATTCAGTAGCATGTTGATGCCTTAAGAACAACAAGATCAAAGTCAGGGCTTGCCCCATCTGTCCTTAGCAGACGACAAGGTTGAACGTCACCTTATGATCAGTTGCAAATGGTATGTTCATGTTCCTCTAATAATACACGGATGAATAGAAACTTAACAAGGGAAAAAATGAATTAAGAAAGCTTATTATTGGCATTACACAATTTTAACGCTTTATAATATTTTGACACTATCAATAAAGTCAAACCTCCAAATATCAAAGTCGATGGTTCCATAAAAAAAATTCAATATATAGAAACTTTAACATAAAGAAACCATTTTTGTATACTCATGATATTGTGTGGTATGTTGTCCTTAGAAATATTTTCTAATCAATGCATTCACTATACGTGAATATTAATCGCTTTATTTACAAGTTATGTTCCTAAAGATGATTAAAAACAAACAAGAACAAAATTTGTTGAACATATCTTTAAAAAAATAGGTAGGGTCTGTAATTCAAATAGATTTACATTTGTGTGAAAAACTTTCTAATGTCTTTCTGCACAGTAAATTTCGTTGAGAAATCATCACAAAAGTGTTCACACTTATTAAGTCCATGAATTACATCGTCAGGAACATTTTCGGTGAATTGAAGATCATGACGTATTGGATTGAACGCGGTCAAATGTGGAAAGGGGTGAGAGGAATGTAGAGGGAATACTACCCCACTAGGTGACCCATCCGAATCATAATGACCTTTACCAAACACTTCCTTATTCCTCTTGCGACATATCCATTTTATTTTTTGTGTTTCTATGTAATTTCATGGGAATTCAACAAAACTTCGATACATAGATAATTTCTATATATGGAGGTCCCACTAGATATATT
This sequence comes from Timema shepardi, assembly GCA_902151425.1. NCBI lineage: Eukaryota > Metazoa > Arthropoda > Insecta > Phasmatodea > Timematidae > Timema > Timema shepardi. The sequence continues at coordinate 3,696 of CABFVX010003561.1, read as the reverse complement.
CTCACCATTTATTGTACATTTCACCCTTTAAGTAACCCTTACGAAATAAGTCGGAAAGAGACAGGCCAGAAGAACAACTTGAAGATTACTTGAAGGGTTAAATGTACAATAAATGGTGATAAAATATATATATATATATATAATCACCATTTATTGTATTCTTATACTTGAAGGTCTCAATATATATATATATNATATATATATATATATATATATATATATATATACAATAAATGGTGATTATATATATATATATATATTATCACCATTTATTGTATATATATATATATTGAGACCTTCAAGTATAAGAATTATCTCTTTATCGAAATTTTGGTGAATTCCCATGAAATTACATAGACAAATTAATTCTATATATTTAAAATAATTATATATATATATATATATATAGAGAGAGAGAGAGAGAGAGAGTTCTTCTGGCCTGTCTCCTCCCGACTTCTTTCGTTAGGTTTACTTGAAGGGTGAAATGTACAATAAATTGTGAGAATGGCTGTATATTGTACATTTCCCCCTTCAAGTAACCCTTAAGAAAGAAATCGGGAGGGAGCAGGCCTGAAGAACAATATTGCGGCATAACCCGAACGAGTAGTTAGATACGGTGCTACAAAACACACTATGGACAGTTCACGTCTCCGAATCGTGAATTAATACTGCCTTGTAACAAGTTGTGGAAGGCAGGTATTCTAACGCCATTCATGTGGCTGCAGTGTCCTGCAGAAATCGAATTACTCCCATTGAGGTAGAGTGTTGGTCTGTGCTGAAGCTTGGAGCCAAGACGATTTTAATCATTCGATTCGATTAACATTGACTGTTACTGTTAGACTGTCATCCGCTTCATTGGGTCTAATTAGGCAAAAGGATACCAGCGCACTATACTGTACCTTCATATGCAAAGACCTCTGGACTACAGGTGATTAAATCTAACAGTATTTATTTCTATTCAAACAGTAATTGGCCTACTTGTGGTTTCTCATATTTAACGGAATCTTCTTATCGCCATTTTGAAACTCAAAGAATAATGGAGTTACGCGATGGCACATTTCATCGGTTAGACTGTCACAAATGGTCTAGTTAAGTAACTGTAACGGAGTTTCTTTGTGTGATATTATAGCGAGAATTGTCATTAATATAATATCAATGATACTGTATAACAGCTAATAATATAACTGTCCAACTCAGTACAGGGCGAAGTATATTCTGTTAAAACATGTTGCAGACATAAGACATTACAATACATCAGTCCAGTAGCGGCTTGTGTATAGGCACTGCGGGACTGCAGCAACCCTTATTTCAACTTAATATTATCGATAACATTTAATATAATGAGTCCCCTTTTCTTTAATTCTTTCTTTATGTTTGTAGTACAAAATATATTCCTTAAGCTTAATGTCAGTACTTCAGTAGCCATCCCACGGTTTATGAAAAAGATACTTTTTTTTGTATGGAACTGTGCGCCTCACAGTGCCAGCGACGTGGTGTTTTATTGTTGTGTGCATGCACACATAGGAGGGGGGGAGGAAGGTGGGACTACCAGGTAGGTAGAGCACTGTTGCTCTCGCAGCGCCGGCTCTGGCGTGATGGTGGAAGGAAGTTTTTTTTTACTTGGCGTGTGTTTTGCTTAAAAACCATGTACCATATTCTTGAATGTGATAAAGTGTAGAAGAGTGTAGAATTAGATTATTATTCTTCTTCCAGCTATTCTATTTGATTTTTTTTCGTATATTTTATTTAACAGAAAGACTAAATGCGCTTGCAGTACTTTAAATGGAGAAAAATTTCTTCAATTGTCATATAGAGATCAGGGAGAAAATTATTGAACTTTTTGCGCAAATTAAAACAAGAAGAATGGATTTAATTTTTAAATGAATAGATCAAGCTTAAACTGTAACAATTTAATTTAAAGTAAGTAAAAAAGTTGGGTTTTTTTGTTAATATTTTATCAAGTTCGTGATTAAATTTTCTTTTTATATACGTTTTTTTCTTTTTACACAATTTTAAAACAAAGGCTAAACATTTTTTGGAGCAGCACCTCCACTAATTCTAGCTACGAGCCGCCACTGCATCAGTCACAGATAACAATTACTTAGGGTAACGCCTCTGACGTTCAACTTGGTCCTGGATAGAGAGAGTAGTTCCTCACATAGCCGCAGGAGGCTATCATCACATCTCCCCTCTAAGAATCGAGACGGTCTAGAGGTTTCTAGGACCGTTGACTTCTTAGAGTGGGAGTGAATAAATTGGGAGAAGAACTATCAAGATGAGGTACTTCGATTGCCACTTCTAAAGGCGTTGAATGAACTGGTAGAATTGACTCTCTTCTTGGAGATGATGAGCTGCTATTTGCCAACTTATCTTACTCTTGCTGAACTCGAGGACCATTTTCATTTAGATTCTGGAGAAACTTTCGATTCCTTCTAAATATTCAGTCCTCTCTTAGGATTATATACGACCGTGGTGTATCATGTTTCTTCACGATAGTACCTTCCTAGTTCCGGTCAATGATATAGACTTTTGTTCCAGGGTTCAAATTTGTAAGAGGCCTAACACCATGATGATTATAATAGTTTTCTTGTTGTTTCGACAGTCTGTGTTCTTCTCTGTGGAACAGCTGGTCTAAATTAACCGATTAGGGAACGAAGTTACTGGGCAATGTTGGTATAAACCCCCTAAGTTTTCTCTCCATCAAGAGCTCAGCAGATCTATAGCCCGATTCTAGAGGTGTGTAGTACAACAAAATTAAGGTTTTGTCTGGGTCCTCACTCTTTTCAATATGATTTTTAAAATTCTTTACTTCATACTCTATAAAGCCGTTCTGTGAGTACTTCGGGCTAGATGTAACAAATTCCAAATTATAATCTTTGGCAAATTGGAAAAACTTTTCATATATTATATTGTTATGGAGCCATTGTGAGTCACAATCAGCTCTAATAATTTCAGGTACTCCATGCCTAGCTAGAATAGAATTAAGATGATTTGTGAAATAACTAGTAGTAGGGCGCTTCAGCAAAGCCATTTCTGGATATCTGGAGTATTAGTCAGCAACAAGGAAATATCAATTAGCTTTCAACATCAAAATAGCCATGCCAATTGTTTGCCAAGGCTGCTCAGGAAACATAGAAGGTATTAAAGGTTCTGATCAATTTATCCTAAATTTGGCATACTTGGAACAATTATCAACAAGATCTCTCAGTTGTGTGGACATTCTTGGACATCAAACGCTTTGTTTAGCAAAAGCTCTACATTTGGAAATCCCCTGATGACCTTCATTTAGCTTATTTAATATTTTCTCCTGCATGAAACTAGGAATTATTAGTCAATTACCGGTACCTTTTACTAGAGGGCCATTTTGTATAGATAATTCGTTTCGATGTTGCCAATATGGTAAGCACGTGTTAAGTATTTGTGACTTTATAGAGGCCATCCATATTGGAAGAACTGCATACTAGTCTCATCCTTGTGTGGATTCTGAACAATTTCTGCCAGCTTAGAATCATACGCAGTTAGACCACGGACAACCTCTTGAACATAGGTCATCACTTATTCTTCAGCTAGTTTATCTTCCTCAACAAGTAGTGGTGTAAAAGTACAGCCGGTATTGTCATCTGCGGTTGAGAACTAGTCCCACGTTGTTGCGCCAATTGTAAAACATGTAATTTAAACAATAAATATTGGACTAGA
>CABFVX010003560.1:64519-82962 GCA_902151425.1 Timema shepardi | reverse complement strand
TATATAAATAATATTGGCCTAAATTACTGTGGTTAACTATCACATTAATATATTACCATCTGTTTTCATTACAGTCATCCAAAGTGGTAGATGTCGGCTGTTGGCGTAGTGATATATTAGGGACTACTTCTAGTAACTTTTCGAGCTGTCATCCAGGTAAACTTAGCTCGTGAATGAATAATATGTGGGATTTCACAATATTTTTTTGAAATAAACAGTTTGAGAGGAAAAAGTGTTTGATTCCATATATATGAACAAGTATGTATGTAAAACTAAAACTGAAAATACAGTTCCAAAAAATCTTACTCACCGATATTTTGCTTTTTACATTTCTAACTGGCAGGATTAAAACTTGTAATTATATAATCATCTTCATCATCAACTGTTTACAAGCTGTGTCGGGCTCACTTTATTAAAATATCTCCAATATTCTCTAACCTTCCACCATCCTCCTTTAATCACTTCCATTCTTCTCCTCTCATTTGCACACTTTCTCTAATCTGCACCCCCATTTATTTCATGATTAATTTAATTGATTTTCTCTCTTTTTCCATCTTCATTACATGTCCATACCCCCTGTCTGACTTCCTCTGCTATCCCATGTACTCGCTGTACCCCCACTATCTCCTGGATAACTTCATTCATAATCTTGTTTATTCTTGTGACAGCTAACATGCTACTCACAAACTTTCATTTACTTTCATATTCACTTTTCCTATATCTCCTCATATATTATTTGACAACCCACCTCGGTGGCGTAGTTGGCTAACGCGCTAGTCGTGTTGAGCTCGACTGCTGAGGACAGAGAGATCGAGGTTCTAATCTCGGTCGGGTGAACTGGGAGTCGTTTTTCCTAAATGGTTTTCCACTCTCCCTCCGCGCATATGCGGGTTCACTTCCTCTAATTCATACCTTCCCAATTCCTAATCCATTAGCGTAATTAGTACTTAAAGTGTATAACCCGAACGGGTAGTAAGACGCGGTGCTAAATAATAATAATTATTTTACAGTGGTACGTCAGCATTTTCCCTTACAATGCACACACCTCTTGTTTCCTGTGTTAAAAATTGGTACTATAATTATCTACGTTTAGTCATCATCCATTCTGTGTACTAACAGAAATAAAAATATTCCTTGAATTGGCAATTTAAAATAATCAGACTGATACTTATATTTCAAGAATAACACTCAGCTCAATGATGCACGATGTAAAACATAATTAATACTTAATTCATAACAATAATAACTACACTTAACACTAATAGTTTTAACAACTTTTTATGGAGGTAGGTATGATGAGATAAACTTAGAGGAAATGCACCCAATTTAGTTTGGAAAAAAAAGTGTGTAAATCAAGTTTAGGAAACTTTGCTCAGTGCACGGGGCGAAGATTCTATTCCTAACCACGCCATCCTTGGAAAGCAAGATGTGAGTCTGTTGTCTTAGACCACTCGGCCACAAATGATTCAAATGTTATTGTATGGTAATATTCTGGGTGAAATTAGTTTAGTGACTTAACATTTGTGCGTAAAGCTATTTCAGGATGATAAACTTGAGAAGTATTGATTGGATAAAAGCTTGGTAAATTTTATTACTGGTGTTTTGTTAACTTTGTTTTTTAAATGATCCATCAGCAATCTATCATAATTAAATGTACAATTCTTTTTGCTACATTGTGCAAATACAATAATGAATAGTGTATTTAATGGATATCAGAGATTGAAAATATAGCACATGGANGGGGGGGGGGGTGAATTTATTTAAAAGTAAAGGAGTTTGGTATTTACTGGGATGAGCATAAAACTATTTTCTGTCACAATAAAATAAAATGAGATATTTTTTTAATATTTGTTTGTTTCCAACGCCAAGTTATAGTAATAATCAATTAGTTTGACAAATGTATTGGGTAAATTCTGTTATAAAACTGTGACTGAAGTAATATGGAAGTGAGCCAACCAGAAATAACCAGATACACACTCGATTAGTTACTCGTTATTCTTAGAATTCGCAGTTTAAAAAAACTTCAGCAAAGGATTATTATTAATTAAAATGTACAAATGATATAACTAAAAGGTGACCTGGCGGTCTAGGGGTCAGGTGTCAGACTTCTGTGCTGGCGGCCGGGGTTCAATCCTCGGTCCCGGCATAGATTTATCTGATTACCAAACCCTTCCTTCACCTCTGACAAGACATCTTGTGAATGTGGGGAATGCCAGGCCTCCACCGTGGTTCGGATTCCACGTTAAACTGTAGGTCCTCCATTTCATCTCACAATCACCCTACCATTACACATTAGTGTAAGTGTGTATAGCCCGAACGGGTAGTAAGACGCGGTGCTAATAATAATAATAATACTGTAGGTTGTAGTTTCCAACATGTCGTGAACACCGCCAGATGACCAGTAATACTATATTGAGGGTAGTATGTTATCTTACAGCCGTTTGTAGACACAGAGCCACCAGTTTGGAACAGTGCGTCTTCTCAACCATCAGGAGGAAGCAGAAAAAACATAGGAAGGGTAAGGGAGGGGGGGCCCTAGTTTGAGGGTTAGCGAGGTCTTATTAATGTCCTGACTGTCAGTGAGAGGTTGAGGTTGAGGTCTCTAAAGGACCTTCTTGGTTGTGACAGGTCCTGGCTGGAGGCGAGTGTGTCGGAGGAATACAAGGGATATTGTTCGTAAGTTGTAGTGAAGAGGAACAAGAACATATTTCGTACTATTTCTCTAATGACGGAGAGGAAGTGGTTTAGTTAGCTAGAGATGGAGTCTATCGATTACAGTTATGTGAGGTTATCGCACAACTGACAGCCTTGTCAACTCTGACTATAGTATGCATTCTGTTTGCTATTATCTTTGCCGTCAATACTGACACTTTCTACACATATTCGGAGTGTTATTGGATGTTTAACTTGACAACAGAGATTACCGTTCTGTTGATGTGGCTTTGGATGGGATATTATTTGTGTGTGTTGTTTGTTACCGAGGATCTTGAACCTAATTCTGTGTGAGCTGTTTGCGTTACCGAGGATCTTGAACCTAATTCTGTGTGAGCTGTTTGCGTCGGGCAGTCGTAAAGCTATACAAGCCTTATCTCACGCTTGAAATCATAATAAAACTGCTACTTTTAATAATAATGTGATGTGTAATTTTTCTGTTTGAAATTGTGTGAAGAAAAGAATTAAAAGAAGTGTCTAGTTTGGTGTTACCTGGTTATCTTTCTAGGTTGGTGCCCTTCTCTATTACAATCTTCATTGATTTAATATCCATGTTTTTAATTATTTTGTACATCACAAATTTGGCCAGTAGAAATAAAATTAAAAGTATTTCTTTAAATGGTAGTAACATCAATTTTTACCAAGCTTAGAGAATTGTTTTAATACCTTTTGCTAAGTGAAAGAACTGTGAAATCACATAGGATTTTGTGGCAGTTTAACCAATGAAAAGGATAAATTACCACCATTGAGCAAACCAATTAATGATACAGTAAAATGCAACTTACCATAATTGTTTTAATACGTCGTCCTTTGTGCTTCGTTTCACTAGAAATTTTTTAATGTTTGGTAACTGTAAACTTAGAATGGTTAGGAAATAAATTATAAGTTAAAAAGTAAAAACTTTCTGAAACAAATATATTTTCTCTACAAAATTAAGATATTTGAATCTAACATAGGAAAAATGACGGCAAATGGCCATATTAGATGTAACATTGAAAGAAGGACAGAAGGTAAAGGCCTACACACTTACCTGGAAACTGTAAGACTCACAGTTCAACAAAACATATAATTATATAATGTTTGGTATAAATCAGTCCCTTCTTCAGCAGAGGAGAGTAAAACACAGACTGGACTATGGCAACATGGCTAGAGGTTGATCATGGTCACTTAGATACTGTTGTTGTTCTGTTTCTTTATAAAGACTGGACTATGGCAACATGGCTAGAGGTTGATCATGGTCACTTAGATACTGTTGTTGCCTGTCTCTTGATCAACACTGAACTATGGCAACATGGCTAGAGGTTGATCATGGTCACTTAGATACTGATGTTGCCTGTCTCTTGATCAACACTGAACTATGGCAACATGGCTAGAGGTTGATCATGGTCACTTAGATAGGCTATTGTTGTCTGTATCGTGATTCATAAACTTTGAGGTCTACAGTTTTCTGGTAATTATATAGGCCTTGTCCTTCTATCCTCCTCTCAATGTGCAATTTGATGTTTTGAGTTAGATTTTTTTCAACGCCATCATACTTGGCTTGTTTTTAAAATGTAATTTAATCTAGTTGTTTCATGTATTAATCTGACTAAGCTCTAGTAGTCTAGTTGCATGTGTGTGCGTGTTGCCACTAACTACTCGTTAACCGTCCCGAGCCAGGGAGCAGGGTCTAGACGCAAGCCCCCCTAACTCCCCACCCACCTACCGCCGACTCAACAGCAAAGAGGAAAATGTCTTCTCCAGACTAACCTCCACAACGACGGGGGCCAAGGAAGAGCAGATCGGCAAGGGGATCATCTCGGCCTACACCGGGAAGGTAACACGAGACCTCCATCTTGTTATTGATAGTGTCAGCTCGTTATGTACCTACACTTGCTCCGCTGTCAGCTGACAAAACGAGCTCAAGGTTTAAAGACCACAAAGTGTTAAGCTCTCACTCAATATGCAGTGAAGCATTACTTTAAATGAATAATGATTGATTATAAATGTATGCTACCAGTTTTATGGGAGACGCCATATTTATATAATATAAAGTGGGAACTGTTGGCTTCCAATCATTATTGTACGTGTTATTTTGTGACCTGACACAGAGAGGTGTTCAAATTTAATCTTAGCTCGCAATAAAAGATTATATTTTACCAATTTTAAAAGTTTTTTTTATTGTTCTAATGTTCATTAAAGTACCATCAGTCAGTAATGTGTAAAGCTTTGAAAAATACGTGTAGACACTAGTTAAGTACAAAGATAATCTATTAATAAGACACTTTAAAAATTACATCTGATGCTTAAAATGTGTTAAATAAACACAACATTAAATAACCAAATTAAAGGTTTATTTTAAGGAATAATTAATAGTTTTTATTTTGCTCCGCTAAATATTTGAACTTCACATATTTTAGTTTAAATTTTGTATTTCTCTAATCTGTAACAATATACATTTTCACAATTATCTGTTAATTACACTTGATAATCAAATGATACTCTTGCTCATTTCCACTGTTGTTACTCAAAATAAGAAATACTGGAAACAAATCACCAAAATAAACGGGTCTTATTTACTCGTTTTCTTGGCAGTGTCCTAATAGCTGTTTGGGTTATACACCTATATACTAGTACGCTAGTGTGTTGAGGATTAGGAGGGCTTTTAATTGATAGAAGGTGCACAAAACCATCCTCGGTCCACCTTCTCTCCCTGTCTTTGGCAGCCTCGTCTATTGCGAGGGTAACGCCTTAGACCATGCGGCCACCAAAGTGGGTCTGCCTATTTTTACTCTCCCTAATAAAATATTGTATTTGACAGGGGAGGCAGAGATCGAGTTTTGACTTTTGTATACGCTACTCAACTGAAAAATTTGGGAATTTTTGAATTATGTGTGTTTGCAGGCCTGGGGATACAGCTAAGATGGTTAAATGAGTTGATGCAGACCTGGATAGGTCAGGGACATTTTCAGAATTACTGCAATTTTCAAAATAATATGTAATTTTGTTTATAAATTAAAAATTATAAGAGCCTACACCAGTTTAAGCTATTTGTTGAACTGACATAATTGCATTTATAACTGGGAAAGGGTCTATTAAAGGGAGTAGAAAAGAGAGGCAGCCATTACCTCTTTGTCCATTGGCAGCAGTGTAAAGTGTGAATTGTGTTCTTCTTTTCATTGTAAAAACCATATTGTTTTTGTTCCGTTTATATGTTTCTATCTAACTTTCCTATAGCTTCTTCCAAATATAATACAATTAACTCAATAATCAAAAAGAAGTTTTCCTTATAGAGATATATTATATATTCCTTCCAGTGTCCTTTATGTTATACCTTTAACATGTTCCTATCTATGTGTTCTATCATTCTTTATGAATTTCCTTTTCCTCCCATTTTGTGTTTGTTGGTTTCCTCTTTTAGGAAGTTGTGTTGGGGGCTCTGTGATGAATTTCGATATAATGAAACCTGGGTCGATAAATCAAGCAGTAACAACTAATTTACTTTCTATTTGGCATTATAATCTCAGAAGTATGCCACCTATCCCTATGTTGAGCCAGTTCTATCCAGCCCACCTCATTACACCGTATCGTATTGTTTCAGGTGCTACCCAAATCTCCGCTGATGTGCACTCACGTAGCAGAGGGACACTCACGAGCGGTTCTCTCCCTTTTCGCCACTGATAGTCTGTTGTTCAGTGCTTCTAAAGGTGGGAACAGGTGACTCGCCAGCAGGGGTCACGTTATTTACCAATATGTTCACTTTTATAAGCAGCCGTGTTTTTCAACCGGTTTGTCGTGATGTGTCGACAGGTGTCCTTGCATGAGTTTGGGGAAGGTCAAAAAGACGCGAGAAAAAATTGGTGAATAAAAATAGCATAGTAATTGAACTTTAAAATGAAATTTTGATACTAGTTTTATTAATGATAGTCTTTTCTTTAAAAAGTGAGATTGTGCCTTGACACTTTTAGCCTGGTTTAATGTTCTGCGATGGACTGGACGGGAGGCTGTGTTTGGGTTTGAGCAGGTGCAGGGACTGTCGGCTTGTACTTTCTCCCCCACTCATCACTTTGGACTACAAACAAAGAATATTCTTACTAAAATATCTCAAATATTGCTTATATATAAGGATCTACACATTAATATATTGCATGTAATTTGGGAAAGTGAACTATTGGCATTGTTTTTACTAATCATTTATCTTATATATATAATATATTTGTAAATTTGTTTGGGTTTACTTAAATACAGAGATCAGGTAAGTAAGTGCCTTACTAAACTATCTTGATGTTAATGCATGTATTCAACTCTATAGCCAGAAATAACTTCCAGTACAAATAATAATAATAATATTTCTATCAGAATAGTTGTTCTTGGACCGGCTACCCAGTATGTCACATATTGTGTTTGTGATGTGCACAGACCGTACGGTGAAAGTGTGGGACTTACACTCGGGAGTGGAGTGTCAGTCACTCAGCGGCCATCCGAACAACGTCGTGGTGGTGAAGTACTGTGAAGAGTTGAGACTGGTGTTTAGTGTTTCCTCGGCCTACGTCAAGGTGTGGGACCTCCGCAATAACACCAAGTGCATCAAGACTTTACAGTGAGTAGACGGTGGTGGCATGCACCTGGGAGACTTAGCTGTGGTCAGGAGATACTCTGCTATCTAACTGTGGTCAGGATATACTCTGCTATCTAACTGTGGTCAGGAGATACTCTGCTCTATCTAACTGAGGTCAGGAGATACTCTGCTCTATCTAACTGTGGTCAGGAGATACTCTGCTCTATCTAACTGTAGTCAGGAGATACTCTGCTCTATCTAACTGTGGTCAGGAGATACTCTGCTCTATCTAACTGTGGTCAGGAGATACTCTGCTCTATCTAACTGTGGTCAGGAGATACTCTGCTCTATCTAACTGTGGTCAGGAGATACTCTGCTCTATCTAACTGTGGTCAGGAGATACTCTGCTCTATCTAACTGTGGTCAGGAGATACTCTGCTCTATCTAACTGTGGTCAGGAGATACTCTGCTCTATCTAACTGTGGTCAGGAGATACTCTGCTCTATCTAACTGTGGTCAGGAGATACTCTGCTCTATCTAACTGTGGTCAGGAGATACTCTGCTCTATCTAACTGTGGTCAGGAGATACTCTGCTCTATCTAACTGTGGTCAGGAGATACTCTGCTCTATCTAACTGTGGTCAGGAGATACTCTGCTCTATCTAACTGTGGTCAGGAGATACTCTGCTCTATCTAACTGTGGTCAGGAGATACTCTGCTCTATCTAACTGTGGTCAGGAGATACTCTGCTCTATCTAACTGTGGTCAGGAGATACTCTGCTCTATCTAACTGTGGTCAGGAGATACTCTGCTCTATCTAACTGTGGTCAGGAGATACTCTGCTCTATCTAACTGTGGTCAGGAGATACTCTGCTCTATCTAACTGTAGTCAGGAGATACTCTGCTCTATCTAACTGTGGTCAGGAGATACTCTGCTATCTAACTGTGGTCAGGAGATACTCTGCTATCTAACTGTGGTCAGGAGATACTCTGCTATCTATCTGTGGTCAGGAGATACTCTGCTATCTAACTGTATGCATACTCATGACATTCCCTTATGGGGATAATCAAGAATCTCTTCATATAGCTCAAAAAACAACTCTGTACTTAATCCATCCTTGCTAACTTTCTCCACACTTCATATACTTGCATACTCCATACTTCAACTACATCCATACACCGAGCCATACATGCTCTTTTATTCTTAAAGCTTGTAATGTTTCTCTTTTTCACACGTTAATCTACAACATTTAGCCACAGATTGCATGGCCTAACCCTTCATTTTGATACACACACTCTACCTTCATATATTTGGTCCATCACTCAATCCACACTCATCCTCTCAATATTCCCAAACCACCGTAAGACACTTCTTCCATATTGACTTGTTGGAATCCTTTAAAAACCACACTCCTTCAGCTCCCATTCATTGCTGACAATGTCCAAACGAGCTTTCCCACATACATTTCTTAGATATCTCATTCCTACAACATCCTCCTTGCTCTTGTGTTTCTCCTGACAACCCACCCTTCACATCAATACATTTCTTAGATATCTCATTCCTACAGCATTCACCTTGCTCTTGTGTTTCTCCTGACAACCCACCCTTCACATCAATACAACATCTCTTAGATATCTCATTCCTACAGCATTCTCCTTGCTCTTGTGTTTCTCCTGACAACCCACCCTTCACATCAATACATCTCTTAGATATCTCATTCCTACAACATCCTCCTTGCTCTTGTGTTTCTCCTGACAACCCACCCTTCACATCAATACATCTCTTAGATATCTCATTCCTACAACATTCACCTTGCTCTTGTGTTTCTCCTGACAGCCCACCCTTCACATCAATACATCTCTTAGATATCTCATTCCTACAGCATTCTCCTTGCTCTTGTGTTTCTCCTGACAAACCCACCCTTCACATCAATACAGCAATGTTGGTGTTAACACACTTTCATATATTGCCATATTTCCCTCTTTCGATACTAGTCCATTCTATGCTTCAGTGCACATACATCCAACTACTCTACGAATGGTTCAATTTCTAATTTTATTAGACATGCTTACCATATGGAATGATTTAATAAAGATTATTACTTGAAAAAATTAACAATTTACTGTATAGGCTTCAAAAATATTTAATTCTAAAACTAGAATTAAATGTTATTTTTACAATAGATTAATGAACTTCACGGGGCATCATGGTGAGTTCGAGTTTTCTAATTTTTTCAAATTAACCAAAGTCGAATTAGCCAGATCCTAATGTATTAATAAACAACACAATAGGAAATTGAAATATTCTATGGCAAATATTTGATAAAGGAGAAGGGGGAAGACTTCAATGATATCAATCCAAATCGCTCAACTGTGAACATAAGTTATTGATGGTATAATTTAAAGAGGAAGATTGATGCGGATGGAATCATATATCTAAGAAATGTATGTGGGAAAGCTCGTTTGGACATTGTCAGCAATGAATGGGAGCTGAAGGAGTGTGGTTTTTAAAGGATTCCAACAAGTCAATATGGAAGAAGTGTCTTACGGTGGTTTGGGAATATTGAGAGGATTAGTGTGGATTGAGTGGTGGACCAAATATATGAAGGTAGAGTGTGTGGATCAAAAGGAAGGGGTAGGTCATGTAAGACGTGACCAAATGTTGTAGACGAATGTGTGAAAGAGAAACATTAAGAGGTTCAAGAATAAAAGAGCATGTATGACTCGGTGTATGGATGTAGTTGAAGTATGGAGTATGCAAGGATAGGGAAGTGTGGATAGAGTTAGTGAGGATGGATTAAGTATGAAGTTGTTGTTGTTGTTTGAGCTGTATGAACAATTTCTTGACTATTGTCTTTATAACTCAATAAGGAAAACCTATTTTCACTATATGAGACAATTACATCATATTTGGAAGAAGGTATAGGAAAGGTGGATAGAAACATATAAAAGGATTGACGAACACAATCTGGCCTTTACAATGGAAAGAAGAACACAGTTCACACTTTACACTGCTGCCAATGGACAAAGACCGGCCTAGGTATTTGTTCTGCTTTTGTAAGATAATACAGCGCTAGGAAACCTTTTAATGCATTCTAAAGGTGATTTAAAATAGAACGCCAGTTGTTTTTTATTTAGCACCACGTCTTACTACCCATTAGGGTTATACCCTTAAGCACCAGGTTAAATCATGGTTTAAACGAACAGAGATGGCCATTACACTTAACTAACTGATGATGATTAGAGATTGTTCAGATAAAACACTAACAAACTTAATTCTAAAGTAGGAAATAAAATGGGTTTTGAAACAGTGTTAAGACAATATGACGGATGGAGGTATCAAACAGTTGGTATGAGGAGAAAGGAGAAAGGAATAGCTTTACTAGTCACAATTTAAAGAAGGGGATTAATGTTCTATAATAGATTGCTTAGGGACAAGGAAATGAAACCGCAGACCTGCATTTTTTATGGCTAATTAATTTTTGTTTTAATTTTATATATATGAAATAATATCATCAGATCTTGAATATTTGTCATGGGAATATTAAAATTTCGGCACAAACTTTTTAAATAAATCTAAACAATATCGGTCAAATTCCGCGATGATCATGACAAATACTCAACGTCTGCTGTTGGGATTACTTTGAGTAGTAAATATAACTCTACAAATCTATTAAATCATCATTTGATTTATTTTGGCTAGAAACTGTAAACATACATACCTTAACTTGTGTGTAAAGTTTTACAAATTGGCATCACTGTGCCGGGAAATGTACCATCATAGGACTTGTGGGGATTGAGAAGTGTGCCGGTTTGAGATCACTGGTATTCAATCTTTACTGTTCATGTACCCCCAGATATAACTTCCCTTCAATGTTGCACCCTCACAGTTTTAATGTTACAAAGGAAGATCATCTGACCGCTACTCTATTCTGTGTTCCTAGTTCCTCTGGCCTGACAACGAATGGTCCGATATCCATCGCCACACCGTCACGTAGCGTCATTCTGCCGGCAGGAGAGGTCACGATCAACGACCTGGCCTTAAACCACAACGGCACAACCCTGTACACGGCCGCCGGGGACCGGGTCAGAGTCTGGGACATAAGGAAGTGAGTAACACATTTATACAATACTAACACTTGGCTCTCTCTAAATACTCACTCAAAATAAACTAGGCCAAAAATATCCAATATGTTCCGTGTTGTGGGCTGAGAAGACTGCAGACTGGTAGGGTGTGGGGTTGTCAGCTAGAGAGTTCTAATCTCAAGGTACTTGATTAGCTCATTCTCTTCCTCGCTCCCGGCACGGATTTATCTGATTGCCAAACTCCTTCCTTCACCTCTGACAAGACATCTTGTGAGTGTGAGGAATGCCAGGCCTCCACCGTGGTTCGGATCCCACGTTAAACTGTAGGCCCTCCATTTGAAAGAAAAATTATTAAGAAAAAAACACTTTATGGAGTAAATCAACACTATGCTTTATAAATAAATTGTATGTTATGTAAAAATTATATTTTTCTTGACCAAAGTATACACAGTCCAGAAAAGTAATATTTGTAATTTGCTATGATAAGAACACGCATAGTGGGGAAGAAGGGGAAATAATATAAGTGGGAGGGGAGGGAAATAAAGTGATAAAGGAGATAAAGAGAGATAAATAGAGGCTGAAGGGAAGTGTTAGGAGAGAGGGGTGATAGTTCTGGTAGATTGAAGGGAAACGGGACGGAGGAATAATGTAAATGGGGGGGGGAAAAAATGATAATTTAGCATGACATAAAAATGCTGTTTAGGGCATTGAAATTGCAAATATATATAATAGAAGTTATATCAGCTAAACTAAACTTGTGAATAAAGTATTTTGACACGAGTATAAATGGTGATCCTGGTTGTAAAACATAGCCAGGTTAAATGGCAAGTCAAGGGGTTAAAAATACAGATTTGTGTGATGTTTGTTGCCACACAGCTGAAGGCTTTGAACATATATATGATTGAACAATAATATATTGTAAATAAAACTACTAAAGCTCCAGTTCTGCCAGTCATTAAAATATTCATCTCTATGAACTATTAATAATTGTATTATTATTATTATTATTATTATTATTATTATCACCGCGTCTTACTACCCGTCCGGGTTATACGCACTTACGCTAATGTGTAATGGTAGGGTGATTGTGAGATGAAATGGAGGACCTACAGTTTAACGTGGAATCCGAACCACGGTGGAGGCCTGGCATTCCCCACATTCACAAGATGTCTTGTCAGAGGTGAAGGAAGGGTTTGGTAATCAGATAAATCTGTGCCGGGACCGAGGATTGAACCCCGGCCGCCAGCATAGAAGTCCGGCACCTTACCCCTAGACCGCCAGGTCACCTTAATAATTGTAAATATTGCCATAGGTCAAATGGGTAAAGTGATATTGTGAATAATGAGGACAGCTTGGAGCTATTAATGGCTGTGAAATAATAATAGTAGTTCGCTGTTCTGATGATGGGCTACTATGTTTGGGTGCTAATGTTCCAGGTATGAATGTACGGGCAAACTGAGCGGAAGTCACCAGGCAGCGGTCATGTGTCTTGCTGTTGGCAAAGTTTCGGACTCTGAAGATCTGATTGTCACAGGCTCCAAGGACCACTTCATAAAGGTTTGGACCAGTCATCTCATTACTTCACTTGATTAGAGAAAAATATGTTTTCTTGGGTCTTTGAATATATAATAGAATAAATTAATTATCCATGTAAAAGTAAGATAGTTTGTGTGTTTATCAATTCTAATATTTCTATTTCTGTTACTTTATATTTAATAGGAGTTATCACAAGGACTGTATAATTTAGTCTCTGTATATAGTTTAGTTGTTTAATGTTTAGTTTTGCTCTATCAGATTTATTTAAACATCTTTGATAGTTAAACCAAATTAACTTTCAAAAATCAATATTTATGAGCATCACCATCATCATGAAAAACTTCCAGTCACTTTCCGGGTCTATTTGGAGTATAGGCCTCTTCAATACCTCCTTTCCTGCCACCCCTCTCCTCCTCCACAATGAGCCAGTCTTCTCCTCTCTCTCCTCCACCCCCTTCCGACACCTGTTCCTTGATCTTCCTCATTCACCTCACATGACCATACCTTCTTAGTTGGGGCTTCTCTGTCCTCTCACCCTCTTATTTCTCTCATCATATCCATTCTTCTCTGTCTTCTCACCCTCTTATTTCTCTCATCATATCCATTCTTCTCTGTCCTCTCACCCTCTTATTTCTCTCATCATATCCATTCTTTTCGATCCTGCCCCTTCGTTACCCACATTTCCGCTGCATATGTCAATCATTCCAAATTTGGGAAGGAAAGAGGAGGTTTTGAAATGGTATTAGGAACTGGTGAATGGGGATAAAGAAACGAAGAAGGAAAGAGACTCCTGGAATTGTGCTCAAGAAATGGACTGAAGGTCGGAAACAGTTGGTCTAAGAAGAGCAGGGATATTCATAAGACAACACTCTATAGCTGGAATGGGGAGCAGAAATACCTCATTGACTGTTTTCTATTAGATCGAGAAGCAAAGGCATGTCCTTTGAACTATAAGGTCCTGCCAAGTGTGTCTTTGGACGGGGAACTTGGACTATTAGTCACAGGCATGTCCATTGAACTATAAGGTCCTGCCAAGTGTGTCTTTGGACGGGGAACTTGGACTATTAGTCACAGGCATGTCCTTTGAACTATAAGGTCCTGCCAAATGTGTCTTTGGACGGGGAACTTGGACTATTAGTCACAGGCATGGAAGGCTGGGCTGCCAGATAGTGAAGCAGGAAAAGAGGATAATGATTTGGAAGCTCAGACAAGGGGAGGAGAGAAGGAGCTTTCAAGCAAGAATAAGAGGAGCTCTACCAAAGGTTGACATAAAGGAAAGAGGAGTGACAAAGGTTCAAAAAGTGCATGGTGGAAGCTTTAGAGGAGATATGCGGAATAACAAGCAGAAAGAAAAGATGGAAGGAATCTCCATGGTGGAACAATAAGTAAAGGAAACAGTGAATGTTAAAAACATAGAATTTAGAGAACGGTTCACAAAAAGAACGAGAGAGACTGATTATCAATATAGAGAGAAAAGGAGAATTGCAAAGAAGATAGTAAAAGAAGGAAGAAAAACATGGATGGAACAATGGACATAAGTGCTACAGACTGATGGAAGGGAGAAATAAAATATCATATAGTCAAGTGAGCCAAAGGAGGAGGGAAAATAGGAAAGAGGTCCTAATGATGGATGAAAATACAAGGATAACGGAGAGATTTGAGGATTACCTGTGGAAATCATATTTTGAGAGATTGTTGAACCCTGAGTGGAAAGGATTGGTACGGAAGGAAGAGGAGAAGGAAAGAGATGGAGGAAGTAGAAGAGGCCTTGAAAAGGATGAGGAAGGGAAAGACACCAGAAGTGGACAAACTTGCGTTGTAAATGATAACAGCAACATTAAAAATGGGTCTAGACTGGTAGTATGGAGTAGCAAGGACAGTGTGGAGGGAGAAGAAAGTGCCCAAGGATTGGACAAAAGGTAATAGATTATCAATATTCAAGACAGGGGATAGGAAGAGGTGGGACAATTATAGAGGCATAAATAACACTGATGTGTCAATGTGTGAAAATGTACGAAAAGATTCTGGAAAGGAGAAGAGGAAAGGCGTGACGATGAAGAGAGGTGCAACATGGGTTCAAAGAGAAGAGGAGACAATTGATGGGGAAGAAAGTTTGGATAGCAATGGAGGAGGCTAGAGTAGAAAGATGAGTGGCTAGGGGAGTAAGGAATATGTATTATAATAATGTGAGTCGTGTAGAGAGAGAGAGGGTGGACAGAGTGGTTTCATTTTAAAAATGGAGTCAATCAGGGAAGTGCCCTCTCACCACTACTATGGTATTGGTGATGGAAATGATCATGAATAAAGTGGCAGAGAAACTGGGTGAGGAGAAAATGAAAGTAACGATGTTTGCTGAGGACTCAGTGGTATGGAGGGGAAAGGAAGAGGATGTACAGGGAAAGTTGCAGGAATGAAATGAGGAGGTGAAAGAGTGTGTAATGATATTTAGTGTGGCGTAAAGTAAAGTGATGGTGATGACAGGGCAGAGCACAAGTCCAAGAAAAGTGATAGAACTTTATGGAGTAGATTTGAAAGAAGCAAAGAGTGTGAAGTATCTGGGTAGTGCGATTGAGGCTAACGGGGCAGCAGATAAGATAAAGTGAGACAAGGGCAGCAGGGAAAGGTTTCCTACAGGTGTGTAAGAGACCTACTATGGAAAAGAAAGGAAGTGTTGTATAGAGATAACTTCATACCCATAGTAACTAACGTATGCAGCGGAAACTGGGACATCGGATAAAAGAGAAACAATGAGAGTGGAGGCCATGGGAGATGAAGTTTCTGGGGAGTATGCTTGCTGTCACCAGAAGAGATAGGATTAGGAATGAAGATGTAAGGTCAAGAGTTGGGGTATGGTATGGACACGTAATGAGGATGGAAGGGGAGAGGATTCCAAGAAGATTAATAGATATGAAGTATGTAGGGGAGAGACCACAAGGGAGACCAAGGAAGATATGGGAGGAACAGATAGCAGCAAGTGTGCAAGTGAGAGGAGGAAAGTGGAAGAGCGCACAAGAGGGAGATGGAGTCATTTTACTAAACAGACCCGGCCACAAGCTGGAAACAGTTTATGATGATGCTGCCGATATTGGTACATAGTATGTCCTGTAGATCACTCCCCGGGTATTTAAAGCTCTCCACCATCTTCAACTGTTCCTCTCATATTGTCATACCAGTCGTGTACTTGTGTCTCTTCCTTGTCATAATCATAATCTCACACTTCATTCCTTACCGCTCCACCACCTCAACCCTCGCATCCAACTGCTCCTGAACTTCCTCCTCACTGGCCCGCACCTTCAGGTCATCCGCAAACACCACAGCTTTCATACTTCCTTCCCCGATCTTTTCTACCACTTCCTTGCTTCGGGCCATTTCTCCCTTTCTCACTTTCACATAGCTCACGCTCCCTTTGTCTCCTCACCATCTCGTCCCTCCCTCGTTTCTTCTTCAGTGCTTCCCACTCTCTTCATCTGCACACACTGCCATAGGCTCTTTCAACATACAGGAAGGTCATCAGCAGGTACTTCTCGTACTCATAATGATGATCTTGCAGCTTCCTTACTCAAATATGAGATCTACTGTGGTCCTCAATCTTCCTTCCACTGTTCATCAATTCTTTCCTCCAGTATTTTCATACATCTCCACACAGCGGATCATCAGGGAGACTCACCTGCAATTTCCACACCTCTCTCCGTCTCCTTTCTTGAAGACAGATACTATCAAACCATTCTTCCTGTCCGGGATCCTCGCCTCCTTCAATATCACTCTAATCACTGGATACAGCCACTCTCCCTCCAGGTTGTTTCAAGTAGTATACGCACCACTAGCTCGCTAGTCCTTTTGATGGCCATCACTTGTCAGGGTTTTAGCCGAGCTTTCACAGCAAACATGCTGGGTACACATGGTCCCCACTGTACTTTACCCCCGCGGGCGATCCCCTACTTCAGGTCATCGCTGTTCTTCCCTGACCAGGACAAGGGGTCGACCTTGTGGCAGACAATAATTTACTACCTTTAAGCGCATCCATATATTACTTACTGACCATGATCTGTTTTACAGTCCCCAGATCTAAAATAATCGACCTTACAACATCAAGTTCACTCACCAATTTGGGTAAAACAGTTTAATTCCTATATTGAGCTCAAATAAGGAAAACTTGCATCCTACTTGAGTGGAAAGCTTGGTTTTATTTTCTAACTGTTAATACACTCTCCAACTATGGGGCTTATGATGGAATGGTGAAAATCAGGATATCAGGGGAGAAAGGGCGAATAGACAAAAGAGCATTCAATAAAAAAAACTTAATTAGACTGTATTTTCCTTTGATATAAACAAATTTCTACACTACTAATTGAGTTAAAATTTGTAAAACATGTTAGCTACTGCCTATTTTCCTCTTAAATCATCACCCTCTGATGTGTGACTGTAGTACCAAGTCTGCTTTAGTTGATGTCGATGATGTCAACAGCTAAATCCTCAAACTCTGCAACATCGTTAATACTGATCTCTCTTGTCTCGTGCTTCAAAACTCATTTTTGTGGCATTGGGTCTTTTAGGTCACATTATTTTGCTTCTCTGAGTTTGAGACGTCCATGATACTCTGCTGGAAGATAACTTCATTGTATCTGATACTCTTTCCTTTTTGTAGCTGGATTTCTTCTGGAGTAAAATTGTTGTAGTAAGGGTAGATTTTAAATTCTGTCTTTTGAAAATTTAAAGATCTTCCCATCCTTGAATGTTGATCCTAGTAGCTGTATTTTTGTTATATTATCAAGAAGTATATCAAAGTTTTTAATCATCTCCCCAATAACAAACTACTCGATACCAGTTTAGTGTCTGGTGTGAGTCCGGTGTGTGTCCAGTGTGTGTGTGTGTCCGGTATGAGTCCGGTGTGTGTGTGTCCGGTGTGTGTCTGGTGTGTGTGTCCGGTGTGTGTGTGTCCGGTGTGTGTCTGGTGTGTGTGTCCAGTGTGTGTGTCCGGTGTGTGTCTGGTGTGTGTGTGTCCGGTGTGTGTCACTCCCCACCAATGAATACTCTTTCAAAAAACTTGATTAATACTCTCTAATCAGCTTTATGAATGAGATGCAAGTACCTTGAAACCAGGTTCAACTTCTTATTTTGACCTGAACAATTATCGCTAAAAATAATAATCGTTTTGATGTTTTCATCAACTACATCTTCAAGGAAGTGACTGCTATCTCACTATTTTAACTCTGTGAACACAAACAATATTTGGCCACAGTTTTATCTTGTAGGATCTAACATTACGTATCAGTCGAGGAGTTGGTAGAGCTCGTAGGTCAACAGCAATCCTGGCGATACTATTATCTTTAGATCCTCATCATGGATTGATTGGCTTGCGGTTTCTTCACCTTGTTGAATTGGGACCAGTTTTCTTGAGCTCATTAATTTCTATTTTTAGCTTTGTGCACGTATCACTCCACTTCCCTAAACCACATGATCTATATTTTTGTATGCAATAAAATTCTTGATGACAAATAGTTTTTTTTTTAGAGTTTGCTACTTGACCTATTTTCCATCGTTGTAACCTAACAGTCATCCCAAAAATTAAAAAA
>CABFVX010003560.1:9439-64508 GCA_902151425.1 Timema shepardi | reverse complement strand
AAAAAAATGTATACTAAATATTCATCCCCAATTCTTCAAAAAATTAACGACTACATTTACAAGATTGATAAAAACTCCGCTTATTAACACTTTTGTTTACGATCCAGTTCTCGGTATTTTTTCGTCTCTCTTTTTATGCGTTTTCACATAATTTTCTTGCAACACACTCACGAAACTATTCAAAATCATGTTAAATAAAGAATGATTATGACTCGGGTCAAGGAGAAAGGGTGAACCTAGGACTGATAGTCAGTCCCAAAGTAATAAGCGACAAAATAGGCGCTCCCTCGCCCAGTTATCCATTATTCTTAGCGATATTGTTATAATGGTATGCATTTAAAAACAGGATATAAGGTCCTATTCTCCCGGTTTTAATACACCGGTATACTCACTTTAAAAAAAATCATGTTGGCCTTTTTTATCCTGAGATACTGAATTATAGTTTTCTTTTTATCAACATTAAAAATTAAACTTTTATATTCTACATAGCAGCAAATTGATCTCCAAGCCACAGTTTTTTGATGTCACAATCAATCTCGATAATAAATATAATACTAATAGTGTATTTATTTTTGCAGGTGTTTGAAGTGAACCGAACCTCGAGCAACATGTTTATACCCAAAATGAACTTGACTCCTCCCCACTATGATGGTATCCAGTCCCTGGCTCTCCAGGGGGATATTCTATTCTCCGGCTCCAGGGACATGTGTATCAAGAAATGGGACCTATCACGACAAGAACTGATTCAGGTGATTGCTAGTGTTCACTCAAGAGTACTAGAGGTTATAAATAATGTTGGTTGCCAGGAGCCTTACAGCTATGGATGTGGTTATAAGGGATTAACAGGTGACCTGGCGGTCTAGGTGTAAGGGGTCAGACTTCTGTGCTGGCGGCCGGGGTTCAATCCTCGGTCCCGGCATAAATTTATCTGATTACCAAACCCTTCCTTCACCTCTGACAAGACATCTTGTGAATGTGGGGAATGCCAGGCCTCCACCATGGTTCGGATCCCACGTTAAACTGTAGGTCCTCCATTTCATCTCACAATCACCCTACCATTACACATTAGCGTGAGTGCGTATAACCCGAACGGGTAGTAAGATGCGGTGCTAATAATAATAATAATATAAGCGAGTTGTTTGTCGACAGTCGGTGAACAACGCACACAAGGACTGGGTGTGTGGTCTAACGTTCATGCCCGGGGGTCAACTGCTCCTGTCCGGCTGTCGAGGGGGGACAGTGAAGGTGTGGTCCGCAGACTCCTGCCAACTGCTGGGTGAGATGAAGGCTCACAGTACCAACATAAACTCCATCACTACCAACTCGAGCCACATCTTTACCGCCTCCAAGTGAGTGTATATATCTGTACTGATCCTCACTCCTTGTCTCTCGTATCTTTCAACACGAGCCTAGTCATTACATTCCCTGAATAAAAATCTATTATTATTATTGGTATTGTTATATGTTATGTCTTATGCAAGATATATATCTTTTGTCAGTGACCTTAGACCACCAGAGAGTTGCCTCCCCCTTGATTTCCCTGAATTTTCTAATTTTTGCTTCAATTTATCTAATAAAATACAAATACAAGATTAACATCAACTTGAATATAATGTACAATAAAATACAAATACAAGATTAACATCAACTTGAATATAATGTACTATGTTATTATAAAGATAAGTCGATGTAATATTTATTTTTTGGGAGAAGAAGGTTTGCAGGGGGATGGGGGGCGCTATGAAGGTAATAGTATTTTCCTCAGAAAACATGTTTAGTAATTTCATATCTACTATATGTACAGGTGTTTCTTTCTTGATCTGTAGTTTTCGCGTAGGTACAGGATAAGATGCCACAGTAGACTAACTCACAGGAACATAAGCGTAATGGTGGTGCTTCACTATTCCCACCTCTTGAGTGTTTTACATTATTATAAAATGGTCCCAATATTCTAAATAAGTTGTAGAAAACCATCTTGGCCCATTGTCCTCATGAATATATTGGCATGTTATAAAGTGGTCAATTTCACAAATATAGTAGTATTTAATGTCAATATGTTTGGTACTTTATGTTAGACCGGATTCCTTACCAATGGAATCTCAGCTTGGTTATCGACACGCAGAACAATTGCACCCTTACATGAACATCCACTATCCTTGAGTAGTTGTCTCAGCCACGTACGGGGCTTCCTTTACAGTGGAGGCTGCCGCTAGATTTTCGGCTTCGGTTTTGTCGTTAAAAGGACAAACTAACTGGCCCATTTCATAGTGGAGGTCTCTGATCCTTCTAGACTGATTTTGTTCCTGCCACTTTAGTACATTCTAGCCAAATATAGGGTGCCTTTTAAATACTTAAAAGATCATTTTTACAGCATTCCAATGATCATACTAGTATACTCGCCGCACTAACAGCGAATGCCGAATCTGGATTAGAAACAGTCGATAACATAAGTGTGGGTCGACAGGCGCGCTTACATTTCGTGTTTTGTTTATTCCAGACTTTCCAATAATAATTTGGACGTAAATGCTCTAACGAATTCACATTGTTTTATTTACTTGATCTGTTTCTATATTTTAGCCTCCTAAACTACTTGAATCGCCTATCATTTCAACCGACTCATTACACACTCTTACAATATATTGACTCGGGTGATATATGTCCATCATCCACGGAAACGTTCAATAGTACTCTGACATAAAGTGTATCAGTATGGATACATGTTCCATCTTCACTATTTAAATGAACTTTAGCAAGAACTGAGTTAACTTTTGTTTCCGACAGCGAGCAGCTTGCTCGACACCGTATAGTGACATTCCGATTCACATATCACTACATCACTCTTATCACAATCAACAATCAATCCCTCTGGGATTGCCATGAAGAGCTCCTCCTCTTCTAAAAGTGGTATCGATGTCAAATTGGATTAGTTCAAGGATGTTGTAGGTCGCCATACTCAATAAAACTCACAAGGAATCATTTCTGTTGATGAGCGAGTGTTTCAGTAGAATCAACCCCTTTTTCTGTTGAAATCCATGTGTGATGTGCTTTGTACCGCATCACTTCATCGTCTTTATCACGTATAGTCTTGAACACACATTTTGAATAAATCCACTTATTTCTCGGAGTCTCCTTTTATAACTGGCCAGGTTCGAGTTGTTTCCTTGGGATTGCAATCCCTCTGCTATTGCTTCTGACAGTTTTGACCATTTATGGCTTCATGATAGGCATTTGAAGTGTGCTCAGGGAAAATAATATCATTGATGAAATATGGGTGTCCCTATTCACAGTGATAAATTAACGGTCAGGGGCTGGGTGTTGTGCCTGTTATGTATTTTATGTTTTGTTAGAAGTCGCATGTTGATATGGTCAGTCAGATCAGAGAGAGTACCTCAAATAAATAATGAATTAATTTATTGTTACTCATATTATTTAATCCTAATTGTATACACACACATAATTATTCTTGAGCAACAAATAATGAATTAATATGAGTAAAGAAAAATAATGTAAACCCTCATTTTGTCCCCTTTGAAGCATGTTAGCACCTTTTAGCCGAGAATATAATATTACAATACTTTGTTTACCTGTTTATGTTTTAATCTAAGATGTATTCGACAGTTGTCGTAGACATAACCACTCTCTAAATACAAGAACAGAATTATGTATGTACACGTTTTCCATATTGTCAGACTGGTATGGAGCTAGGAGTCCGTAGCCGTCCACACAGGTCTTATGGGGACCAGGCAACCTCCCTCCTTTATACTAACCTTGGTACCAGCTGAGAACACCCTGGGTCTATGATCATATAACTTTGTAGGTTGTCCCCAACGTTGACATCTCATTGTCCACTGTGACCATTCTGCCAAACCGCGCTGGCAACTCACTGCTCATCCAGCGACCACAGTATTGACAAGAGGCCATCCAGTCCGATTTAACATGAGAGCCTCAAATGTGTCTGAACATTGTAGTAGACAGCATAACCGAAAATTGGACTGTATAGCAAATTAGAACAATGAAAGACTCACCTGAAGAATGTTGGTTTAGTAAAGACAAGTTAGGTCCTTGTAAGCCAGGTATCTTGAGGCTCTATTTTCCCGGTGATTAATATCTACCTCCTAACTCAACCATTATAAAGTACCAGGTAATACACCAACACCAAACTCGACAACCAAAACTATAACACAAGCCAACTGCTAGTAATGAGAGGGAAAACTTGCCTGTCCAATCAGGAGAGAGAAGACCTCTCATTGGAGAAGTAGTAGAAAAAAGAGTGGCGATTCAAATTCAAAGAAACACAACTAAGCCGTAAACAAAGCACCCCCCCAAACTTTTATAAAACAAAAACCAAAACAAGTTTACAATCAAGACTGAACAGTGTCGGCCCATATATCATTGAAAGAGTGATGCAGGGAGCTACTAAAGGGAAAGAATCTATCAGCAAACTCTGCAATAGCACAAATCATGATTCAGACCATGACTGACGGTTTTGATATATGACAATATCTGGAACACTGTTGGGAAACATGTCCCGTGTACCGGGGGAAGGAGGAAACACACAGGTCACTTGCTATGACCTTGACTGAGAAGATCTGTGAGTAGCTTGCCCTTGAGCATGCCACCAAACCTTATATAATAACTATAAAAAAATAATAGCCAAGGAAAAAAGGCAGATTCTTATATCCTCACCTTCTAAATAAGGTCTGTTCATTCCACATGCTAATTGATCTGGCTGTGTGACGTGAACCCTTGGTGGTGTTTTCAGTGCCAGGAACTTGGGCACACAAAGCCGCAATGTCGTGGCGAGCCAACGTGTTTAGATTTCGGGCAGGAGACTCATAATACAAAGGTTCTGCAATCTGCCTGGTATTGGGCCTATTCATAATGGAAGACAGAGAAAAAAGTCCAGGTGATTCAAAATGAAAATAAGATTTCTTATGCCCAGACACGCAAAGAATAGGTATCCGGTCTGGCTCCGGTATTTCAGACTTCTTAAAGCCAAAACATCAATTGTCCTTACTGCCATAACCCAGTTAATACTTCAAAGAAGTCTTCTCGGCCCCGTGTCATTAATCTCTACTCGGAACATACACAATCACACCGCGCCTACTATTGTGGTGCCGCGACAGGTGGAGGGGTCTTCTCCACCACCCTTACCCCCCGACGAGTCCTCTGGGAACATCCCCGGGTCCTACTTGTGGAACAAAACTACCTGCAGGGGTTGTTGGCCCTTTCACTCTCTTCTTCGAGGCTCCAAACGCTGAGATGGGGGCAAAGGCTGGTACTCTTTAAAAAAAAAACAGCGTTATCCCAGAAATAAAAAATAAAACAAGTGTTAAAAGCTCTGTCCAAGTCTTGGTGGAAGGACACGACGCCTAATTCTCTGCGAGATTTGGTCAGGTACATGGACCTTAATAGGTCCTTAATCAATTAATGTTTATAAGGAATAGTTGTGTGGATTTCATGGATGATTAAGGGCTACCAGGTGACTATTTCTGACCTCTGAGGGCACACCTCTCTCATCACTGTCCTACCTTAGTGAATTTGGAGTCATTCCAGAGTCTACTCTCATAACCACGTCTTGGGATGATATTCCTAGATTATGTAGCAGTCATAATTATACAGGATGTTTTTTTAAGTTGGCACAAAAAAAATGCATTTAAAAAAAAGTGTCATACAAAGTTTCTTGTTTTTTAAACGCTTACAAAATGACATTTTATTTTTTATATTGTTGACGTCTTCAAGGTCATCTAAAATTCATCTATTGTTTTTCAAATGGGACCCTGTGTCTATTATTGAAGAATTATATTCTATAATGAAATGATGACCTACTTTTATAAACTTTCCAATTCACTCTTTATAGGAATTGTGAGTACTTAATATAGTTTCTCTATCACTACTTCTGCAAGCAATTCTAATATGTTCCATCGTGTTTTTTGGAGTTAGCGGTAAATTGTGGTATAACCTCTCTTCCAGGTAACCCCATAAGAAACAATATGGTGATCTATGAGGCCAGCTAATTGGAGCACCTCTTCCGACCAAACGGTCCTTGTAGTTCTGATCTAATACTTGTCCCGCAGTTCTGGGATAACATGCAGGGGCACCATCTTGGAAACCACATGTTGTGTGTGCCTTACATGTAGGTTTAAGTTTTCTAGCAGCATTGTCATTCCTTGATCAAGAAAGGTTCTGTATTTGTGTCCAATCATTATACTGTCAATAAAGAAGGGAGCAATCATGATGTCTCCGATAAGTCCACGCCAAAGTTTCACGGTCCTTGTCTCTCAAATTGACACAACCACCAGGGGTTATGACGCATGTTGTGTCGGTTAATTTCCCCATGATTCGTAACATGTGGTTTATTATTTATTCATACCTATCTTTCGTTACTTGTTCGAGTGCCCATTGGCGGAACAACACCCGATTGAGGACATCTTCTCCATGAAGCTCTTGATGCAACGATACGTGGTAAGGATGGTTTTATGGTGTTTCAATATCTTGAGCACATTATTCTTGGGATATCCGTAAACCACTAGAAATCGCACGAGAACCTACCTCTGGATTATGAGCTACTGCAATCTCATTAAGTTCATTGGTGACAGTTGTTGGGCGGCTCCTTTTCTTTACCTCAACACTTCTATTTTTCACTAATTCTTTAATCACACAGTAAAAATGTGTAATTGAAGGTACATTTCTCTCAGTAAAACAATCCGCTTACATTAGAATAGCATCATCAACTCTGTTACACCCTCTCTGTATCCTCATACTACTCGATCAGTGAAAGAGGATGAACTTAACATACAAGATAAATTGATATTATAAAAATATGTAAATTCAACAATGAGCAGTTTATTCAATTGAAAGACAAGAGCGCAGTTGACAGTACATGGTCTCATTATATCATAATGAGTTCTGTTGGAAATTATACTCGAAGTAAACAAATTTACATAATTAAAGTTGCGCAAGTGTATACACCCAAAAGGACACATGAAATCCATCATCAAACTGATGGTTCAGTCTATAAGAGACAATACCATTACGTACAAGTTATAAATGTGATACTTATTTATAAGGGCCTAAAGGGCACCTTAAAATGGTTCCGAAAACTTGTACTTCCCAGAGTACGATATACTAATTTAAATTAAAACCAAACTTGACGACCATACTACAAAAATACAATACGTGAGAGTTTGGCTTACAGACCTAAGCCAAACTCCCCCGGGACTATCTGATCTGACTAGAATATGGAATCAACAGTTCCACCAACAAACAAGACTTTAACTGTTCAAAAGGATTTTACGTTAATATAAGAATAGAAATATTAAAAGAGTAAAAGATTAAAGTCATTCTAATTCAATATCCAAAAATAAATGTTACATTACGTTACGTTAATCCAAACTATAAACTAAATTTATAATAGTCACTTCGCAGATCGGAAACGGTGTTACAAAAAATCTACTATCCCTATCAATTTAACATTAACTTGTGAAACTCAGAAATAAACAAAGTGTATGTATGAGAACCAATATATAAGCAAATGTTCAAGCGCCCAAAAGGCGACACATAAAAGTAAAGTATTTAGAAAAATAGACGATCATGATAATAGTCTGATATTTTAAACTGATTATTTTAAATAATTATATACAAGATTTTAGAGTCGAAAATAAATTAGAGTCCATTACTCCAACCGTCAAAGTGACCAAATGATACAGTTTAGAATTTTTATCCTGCCATTGTCCAGGTCCATGCCAATGGTCTAACGTCGATGGTTGATCTAAAGATAGTCAATTATTGCACGCTTGCACAGCCATTATATAGGGATTTCGTTGTTATGGAGGGGAGGTGGGAATACACAAACACACGCAAGGTGACGTCATGATGCCCGCAAATAGTCACGTAGATCTTTGTTGATAGTTGTTGCTCCATCGGAAACTCGGCAACATTTCCAATCACCCGATGTTTTGAAGAAGGTTCTTATTCCATCCGTCAGAGGTCAGCTACGTAAGTATCCTCTAGCAGGCGGTGGTAGTTCATCCCTCATTACTTGCTAGTCCATTTTGAGTGTCGGGACGAGTTGTTGATACATCGGACCTCTCTTGCCCCAGTCGCTGATCTTGGATTCCCGTGTGTAGTTCAGCCTAGCAGGATTCTATTGAAAGAAGATTCATATTGTAAGTACTTGGACAGATTATTACATTGATTTGGATTGAGTCATGAAACATATTGTCCAGCATTGTTATATTCTTCTTCTTAGCCTACTAGAACTACAACAGGGAAAAATACTATTGTAGGGATCCTAAGTTTAATTGAATTTATTGGAGCGGATAGTATGATTTGATGCGATACATCCATTTACGTCAGTATGAGGCGTGGTCCAATTGTAACATTATTCGACGTAATGTTACAACTTCTACATTCATCATCAATATAAATCATTTAAATTTGTTCCGCAAAATAATAATACTCCATGGATCACAATACCTAGATTTACATTAAACAATACCTCACGTATTGAAGAACCGTGTATTCAGTTTAGTCTGAACGTTTATTCATATGGATAGAAATGTTAAATTCGTCTGATTATTACGTAAACATAAATGACTAATCTAATATTCAAAGGAACGTTTTTTTTAGAGTAATTTGCTTGTATTTGTTTACACTCTACAGATTTTATCGGGCCATATATTGAAATAAAAGCACTCCCAAAAAAAATCATGTGTATTTATTTAATTCATTAAATATCATTAAAAAAATAGACCTCGGGTAACAAAAGAAGTGTTTCAGATAAAAGTGGTTTATTTTTTCCGTTACATACAATTCTGAAATAAAAAAATTACAGGGTTCCATTTGAAAAACAAATTAAACAATAGTTGATTTTGAAGACATCCACTAAATAAAAAATAAATGTCATTTGGTCATTGTCTTTGAGCCAAGCAACTTTGTATGAAACAATTTTTTCTTAGATGCAATTTTTTTTAGATATTTTGCTGTGCCAACATAAAAAAGAAACTCTATGGATTATTTACCTGCCCTCATGTCTTAAGAGAAGATCAGGTGGACAGACAGACAGACAGGGTAGTAAATGAAGACGTCCTAAGAAGAGTGGGTGAGAAGATAGCCAGTTTGTATATACATCTTTGGTACAAAGCAAACTGGATCGAACATATCCTTGGGAGGAACTGTCTTCTACATGACGTCATAGGAGGAAAGGTTGGGGGAAAGAGGAGGATTCAAATATTAGATGGTTTGAAGTAAAGAAGAGCATTCTGGGAGCTGAAGGAGTCTAAGTTTGTTGACAAACGAAATGGACCTGTCATGAGACAAAACACCTAATAATAACAATGTTGAATGGTTCGTTTGTTTCCTCCCTTGTGTAGGTCGTTACAATGTAATGTTTGCTATGTTTGCCGCGATCTGTAGCACCGCCAGTTGATCTAACGAGTAAGCGGAACATTGAGCCCCACACAATAATCGACTCTGGTCAAAGTCGAGGGGAGGACTATTATTCCTCCTTCACCTTTGATAAACTGACCTATGCCTTGTCACAGCTACTGGCCCTGACAACATTCATTATGAAATGTGACACCATTTGCTCCCTGCCGGACAGACAGTTTTGTTGTACCTCTAAAATAGTGTTTGGGGATCTTGTAAGTTCCCATCACAATGGAGGCAAGCATCTGTTATCCCTATTCATAGAAGTAGCTAAGATAAATTAGTCAAATAGCTACAGACCCATGGCATTAACTAGCTCTGTATGCAAAATATTTGGAAACCCACAGCCATTTATTTGATGTTAAATGTGGTTTTCGCCATAATCGATCCGCAACGGATCATCTGGTTTGCCGCGAGACAGCAGTTTTTGATGCCTTCCTCCATAAATAGCATCTTCTGTCTGTTTTCTTTGATTTGGAGGAGGCGTATCACTTCACCTGGCAGTACGGAACATTGAAAACACTTTATAATCGGGGGCTCTGAGGAAACCCACCTGTCTTTATAGCTAATTTTATTTCAAATAGACACTTTTAGGTAAAGTTTAAAAACACATCCTATGATTTTATTCAGGAAAGTTGTGCATTGTTCTCCATTGCAATTACTTACCTGTCCATTCATGGCTTTTTGTGGACGAGTTCATTGAGTCTTCACTGAGATGAATTCCAGATACCACTCGTTGTTAACAATCTATGGGTGTAGGGATCGCATAATGGCTATATCTTCTTCGCAGCCAAGACTACGGTCATCCACTTCCATAGACAATGCAGAATACAGCCAGTCCCCACTTTGTTTTACTTGTCTCGCAGACCGTAAGGTTCCCGGGACTTTTATT
Organism: Timema shepardi; assembly: GCA_902151425.1. Lineage (NCBI taxonomy): Eukaryota > Metazoa > Arthropoda > Insecta > Phasmatodea > Timematidae > Timema > Timema shepardi. The sequence continues at coordinate 54,187 of CABFVX010003560.1, read as the reverse complement.
TGATTTTAAATTAACTTGGATCCCCACGTCAAATACCTCAAGGCGAGGTGTGTCAAAGCCCTCAATTTGCTTAAAGTGGTTAGTGGTCGCTTTTGGGGTGCCGATAGGGAAACCTTGATGCACTTCTGTAGGGCCTTGGTAAGATCAAAAATTGATTATGGCAATTTTATAAACATCTAACTTTTCAAACCACTGACTTGACCTATTGACCTCTTAATTTAATTACATTGACGGTAGTATTCAGTAATAAGTTTCCATAAAAACATGATTACTTGTATTAGCTGATATTTCACTGAGTGATATTCGTGTAGTCGGTGTGTCATAGTCCCAACTGGGCTGGCTGTTTATTAAACAGCTATCTTGTTTACAACTTGACTTGTACTTCTTATTCTTCTTAGATTATATAATAGTCTACTGATGTGGTTTTACGTGAACGTGGATGAGTGCATAAAACACTCAATGACCATCTTCAAAGTTAAATTATTATTATTATTATTATTATCACCGCGTCTTACTACCCGTTCGGGTTATAAGCACTTACGCTAATGTGTAATGGTGGGGTGATTGTGAGATGAAATGGAGGACCTACAGTTTAACGTGGGATCCGAACCACGGTGGAGGCCTGGCATTCCCCACATTCACAAGATGTCTTGTCAGAGGTGAAGGAAGGGTTTGGTAATCAGATAAATCTGTGCCGGGACCGAGGATTGAACCCCGGCCGCCAGCACAGAAGTCTGACACCTTACCCCTAGACCGCCAGGTCACCGACTTCAAAGCTAAATAAAAAATATTTTGTTCTCACCTCATTTGATTTTGATTTGAATATTTGAGATAAAGGGCTGATTGTTTGGGGACTGAAAGATTGAAAAACAAATAAATTTGATAAATTTTGTGAAATTATTTGTTGTTTGACTAAAGACATTGTCTCCACAAGTATAAAAACTCACCAACAGAACCGTAGTGTTATTCTTTTCTGATCCGGTGATTGTTTATGTTTTTGAAAGCAAAATATGCAGAGTATGTTTGAATGTAATGTTTGGCCGTTGAGAAAGTCTGGGAATGAGTTGCGTGTTGCGTTACAGCTCGGGGGAGGTGAAGATTTGGAAGTCCCCGCATTGCTCCGCCATGACCATGTCCACGGGACAAGTGTTGGAGCTGTCCCTCTAGGTGCGACATGGCGGATACAACCATGTGGACCGAGTGGATTGATTGTCATTTGGTTGAAGATATTATTTACAATATGATCCACTGCAATTACAAAGTAAAATGGGGTTTATATACCTCAATCTCTGCTGCTTCTACAACTAATTGTATACATGTTGACTTAACTTTACCTCAATTAAACAAAAGCCTCTCTTAAACATTAAAAACCAAGTCAAGAACTAAATATATGTCTAAATAAAATAAATCCATTTTTTTTAATACCACACACCAACATATTTAACTCCATTTTGACATATTTGTTGTCACTGTAAGGGGCAGATATATGCTTCACAGGGTCCTGTCTGGAGCCCTTTCTTTGGGTCATTCCCACCCAAACAAATGTGACCAGGGGAAATATTAATTATGAATTCATTATGATAAATTTAGTTTTCAAAACATAAGTTAAGTGTTCACAAAATTAAACCCTATATCTTGTTTCAATTAAGTACATAGCTAACATTAACCCTCATATCTTCATCCAAAAATGTAATTAAGATAAACTCAATAGAGTTTCATAAAATAATCCTAAATTGTGTTGGTTTCCTTTCACACAAACTTGTCAAATACCCCAGAGACATAACCAAATGAAAATATTACATTTCTTCTTTGATTGCTGTTGGATGGTTGCATTTGGGTTGGAAAATACTAGATAATAATTAATTATTGTAATTACATCACTAATAAAAAACTTTGTTAAGGTGTGTGTAACTCTAAAGATTAAGGTGACGAAGGGGATGTAATGAACGCAGGGCCGTAGCGAGGGAGGNGGGGGGGGGGGGGGGGGGGAGGGGTGCCATCAAGATGTATATCATTTTTATATAAAATGTAAGATTGCAAAATTTATTTAAACGTGTAGTTAAAAAGACTTTATACAATTCTCCTTTAAGAATAAAAATGGGCCCCATTTCAACACACACATGTGGCACATTGTACTAATTCACTCGCAAATCAACCAATAAAGTTATTCAAATTTACAAACAATGTTAATCGAATAGATATCATCACAGTGTCACGGCAATGAGCAAATCTCACCCGTCACACGCCATTTCCGTCAACACTTTTAGAAAATGAAAACTTTACCAAAGTAACTAAGAATGTAACTGGTGGTGTAATCGCACATCCTGAGGAATCCACACCAAATCTCATCCTGTCCTTTCCAACATTTACTCTACGAAGATCTACAGGAACAGGAGTTAGAAAATGAGCCAACCAAAATTTAACTAAATTTTAATGATCCCACATCACGGTGTGATTTGAATTACACGTGAGAAACTTATTAGTTGAACATGGTCCAGAACAAAATAAGACTGTTAGTTTTATCTAACAATTAATGCAGAAAAAAGGCATTTTACAGGAAGTTGGTTCCATAAAAAAAACTTTTGAACGGAGAAAATGTACAGCAAAATTGTCTAATTTACAATGAAGAGAAAGAAAAAATGTCTTTACTGTTTCCCTTGCATGCTATTTGGTAAACATTCTAATTCTTGCTTGGCAAATCCAAAAGTAGGATTTTCTGACCGGGAAAAATTACATTCTCAAATTCCAGAGCATGAACTTTTTGCGGGGCACCGTGAATTTTATGTTACTCGGAAAATCTTTGAAAAAAGGATTAAAGAGGGCAGTACAATTGACACTGAACTAGAGGAAATGGCGGCACATTCCATGAATTATTGTTGATTGCATTTTGTTTTGTGCAGTCAACAACTTGGCTGTTCGAGGTCCAAGTTCAAATACACACGAGGCCAATAATCGTGGAATTTTTTTAAAATATGCTACAGTTTGTTTCTCATTATTATCAACAGCTAAAATAGCATATTACCTTAAGCAAAGAAATAAAAGTCATTCCAAATTACTTTTTTACAACAATTCAAAACGAGCATCAATTTAATAGGTGACACTCTACGCCATGAAATAATAAAATATATAAAAAAAGGCAAAATATGTCTTTCATTTGATTGTACACCAGATGTAGCCCCTCATGAACAAATGTGCCAGATTATCAGGTACGTGAAAGTTTTGGAGGAGGTTTGCTCTATTGATTTCATTGAAACTGGTAAAACGACTGGAGCTGGTTTAACTGAAGAGATTCTACAAAAAGTAGAAGCCGATGAACTTGATATTCATAATTGCCGAGGGCAAACATACGAAAATAGTTCAAATATGGCGGGGAAGTATTCAGGAGTCCAGGCCCGTACACAAACAATTAACAGCCACGCACGTCTTATGCCATGTGCTGCTCATTCATTGAACTTGGTTGGTGTTCACGCTGCTGGAGTTTCTCCAGTTGCTATCATTTGGTTGGTGTTCACCCTGCTGGAGTTTCTCCAGATGCTATCACAGTTTTTGGAACAGTACAAGAACTGTCCAAATTGTTTGCTTTCAGTGTCAAAAGGTGGGAAATATTATCAAACAAACCTTCTACCACTCTCAAGCGTCGCTGTGATACAAGATGGCGTCCAAATATTCTGCTGTTCATGCACTTTATTCACAGCTTGATAAAGTCATTGATGCCTTAGAGGAAATTTCTAACAACCCTCACTTCCATGACTGTCTATCAGTGGTTAAAAATCTTCTTTAAACAAATTAATTTTAAGTTTGTTTGTTACTCTGTTCTGTGGGACATAATACTAAATCGGATCTCCCGCGTGAATGAACGGCTACAGCACAGAGATACGACCGTGGACCGTGCGGTTAGTCACGTGACTGGATTGAGACAAGACATCTCAGATATGGGGATTGTTGTTATACTGGATGAAGTATCGACATCTCTTGAAATTGAATGCTTCTTCGAGGAGAAAAGGGCAAAGAAGAGATAAAAGACTGACTTTGGAAGAAAGTGAGGAAACCGTTTTGACAGCAAGAAGAAGATTCAGTTTGAACTTTGATGTTATTTTGGACAATGTCCTAGAACAAATGGAATAGCGTTTTAAATGTTTTAGTGAAGTGTTAGATGACTGGGCTAGTCTTTGCAATCTATAACTGTAGAAGATTTAAAAGCTATTGCAAAACACTAAGCAAATAAATATGATAAGGATCTGGATGCTTCTGAAATCGAGGGAGAAATAGCTAGTTCTAAGTTTCAGGCCAGTTTTTTATTTGAAAAAAGTCAGTATTTTTTAAAGGCAACATCTCTTGACCTATTAAATTTAATCCACATCTTGTCTCAACTTAGAAGGTGCTTTCAGATTATTTTTAACATTGCCAGCTACTAATGCGTCTGGTGAACGAGGTTTTAGTTAGCTGGAAGTAATAAAAAAAATTACTTAAGATCATCATTGGGTCAAGACAGGTTAACACACCTGGAATTCTATCAATAGAAAAGATATTGCTAAAGATATTAACTACGATGAAATAGTAAATGATTTTGCTGCAGTTAAAGCTAGAAAGGTGTAAAATGAATCTGTTGAATCTTAAATAAGTTACTTCTACATTTTTTTCATCAGTATTAGAGGTAGCAATTAATTATAATCAAAAAGTATTCTTTATTCAATTAAAACTATTTACAACTTTCTTTCTTTACTACACCACCTATTTAAGCTCATATAATCAGCTCAGGCTATTGAATAAGATTATCTATTTAAGTTAATTTCTTAACGAAAAGATATTAAATTATTATAAATATTTAATGCAAAAATAATATTTGGTTATTATTTAATACAAATTAGATAATTATAAATAGGATAATAATTGTAAACCACAATAATAGCAATGTATTACATCTGCAACAGGTGTACAATTCAATCTGACACCATCACTTGCTCCGGTATGGTAGGGCCGAAATGGGGTAGTAGAGGGGGGGGGGGGGGCCCCCACTTTCTCCCTCCGCCTCGGGCCCGGAAGAAAGCAGGGAAACAGTAACAGTTGTTCCGCTTGTTANGGGGGGGGGGGGGGGGGGGGGGGGGCACCAATTCCTTCCTCTAGCTACGGCCCTGAATGAATATGAGAAAAGATTAGTGTTTTTGCAGTTTTTATAACAACCCCTTTTTTTTGTCAAAATAAGTAAAACCATACTTCTCTGCAAACGAGGGTTTAATTTCCTTCAGATGTTGATATCAACATTTGCTGAATATGTCACGAGCATAGCGGTATTAGATGAGGAACTTTTTAAATGAAGAGAAAAAGTTGTCATCAAATTAAAGGACACACTCGACAGATATTCAACAACTGTTGATTTCACCATCTGAAGAAAATTTGACTCATACAATATTAGATTTATTTTTACCAAAGAAAGGTTTTGACATAAAAAATGCTGGAATTTTCTCACATTCCCTATGTGCCCACCTTAAAACCTCTTTTTTTTTGACACCGTGCATTTTATAAAACAATAGAATCACTGTCCCGTGAGCAAATTTTCAGTAATTTTTGAATGGTATTAATGGTATTCACACATCCACCCTAAAGTCCCAAATTGATTTGTTAACCTCTTTTCTTCATTCCATTTATACAGCTAATTCATAACAGATTGTGTTCATAGTTTCTCTCTTTTTGTTTGCCTTCAAAAACAGATTTGTTGTCTTAAACTCGTCCAATAACCTTTCCCTTTCCCTGGAACATTTCTCATTTGGGTCTTCATTGTGGTTTAATACGCACCTTGTTATTAGAACTAGCGGTACTTGGTTTAAACTAGATGGATAGTAATTGCTGATCTCAATCCTAGAAGCTTAGAGGAAACTCAACCATTCCACAGCCTTCAAGAAGTGTCTGTCTAGCTGTTGATTGTAACGATTAATTGTTTCCAACAAACATTTCTATGAATCAAACTGTTTTGCAACAACGTCTACATTTACAACTACATACCTATCAATTCCAATCACCGCCACATTTAAATAGTTTTATCACTTTTATTTTTGTTTAAATGTGATATCAGCATATTCCGCAAATTTATAGATTCTAGTAAAAAATATTTTAGACATTCTGAACGAAATAAAAAACACTGTTGCACTGTTATCAACATCTTGATGGTACTGTTGCACTGTTATCAACATCTTGATGGTACTGTTGCACTGTTATCAACATCTTGACAAGAGTGCTTGCTTATCTTAATTACAATAGTTTGTCCATATGTGTGGTATTCCTGATGGTAGTAATATATTTATTTACATAGGAAGCCCATGTTGCCACAACGACGGAAATAAAAATATTACATTTGTATTTACATTCTTATTCTGTTTAATTATAATTGATATATCAAATAATACATATTTCTGGTATGCCAAATTCTAATTCTAGTTATAAAACTGAGTGTTTATTCACACTGTCGATTAGTTTGGTAGTGTGATTCATATTCACACACAATTTTGGTTACATTTTTTCTAAATTCTATTTTCTCAATGTAATTAATTATAAGCACATAACATGCTGTGAAAAATAAACATGTTTCACTTTCCACAAATCTTGGTTTTAAGTTAAAGAATTGTTGCATTGGGGCAACCATTTCAAAAATATCGTGTCGGTAAATGAACGTCCACACGATCCCGACCATTGGTGTGACTAAGGTGTGTAGGACAGTGTGTATCGACTGTTTTCATTGGGTAAAACACTACTCTTGATTGTTTCTAGTTTCTCCTGTAGAGGTCAGGGCCGTGTTGCACCCCAACCCTGACCTGTTTCGTGCAACAACTCATAACAACCAGCCATAGTCGGTAGCCATTTATAAATCTGTGGTAACAACTGGGCCTGCTAATCTGATAAAAGTGAGGGCCCCCAATTCGGACCCATTTGTCTAGAGTGGGCAGTTAGCAAATAAAAGTGTGTTTTTTTTTTGCAGGGGTTTGACCCCAAAGCTAAGGGAGAGTCCTGGAGACCTTAACTCTGAAAATGTTTGAAAGTTAAATACTCCAAGAAAACCTATCAAATTTGAGTGTTTGGCGTGGTCCATCCCCACAAAACTTTCAAAATTTTGATACTTTTAGAGGCTATTTTGAATGGTCTACGCCTGGATTTAGGGAAGGAAAAAAAAAAGTCTCATCAGGAACCCTCCTCGGTTGCGTGGTTAGCTAACGTGCTAGTTTTTTGTTGAGCTAGACTGCTGAGGACGACGCTTGTTGCTTCAGAACCTGTTGAAACAAAGGACATGGAAATATTGTCAGACAGGCAGAATGTCTGGTTAGCAGCTCGGTTAATGTCCGACACAACTGGTTGCGCTGTCAGGAGATATGACATTGACGATGAAGGATCAAGAAAACACACGTCAGGTTTCATACAACAAACAAATGATTGGCTTGATGTCATGAACAGTAGGGTTCCATTCACAAGCATAGATTTAAAATGTGGTTACGGAATGAAACTCAAGAAGCGGCGAGAATTATTACTCCAGTCCATAAACTTGATAGAAAATATGATGCCTTTAGATAAAACTGCAAGAACTAAAAAAAAAAAAACCACTACAGATTTTATAGAAAGGTATCGTGACGTCTACCCTATCGATCGTGAACCTATTGGATTTACCAAAGAGTAAACTTGACATTAGTTACATATTAACCGCCTGGTGGGTGGTGGTGGTGGTTTAGCCGATCATCCAACTTCTATGGAATGCTTGTATAGGATGAGATTGTTAGTACTTGGGAAAAAGATTGGCCACGTGAGAATCAATGTACAAGAAGATACGGTACATTCAGAGGATAATGACACCCTGGAGGAGGAGAAAAGAGTATCATAGGCCTGTATCTATGTTATATAGCTAGATGGATGTCAAAGAATCTGTGCGAAAAACATCCAGAGCTTGGAAATAGTACGCATGCACAAGATGGTAAGAGCATGTGGATTAGTAATTTATCTTTGGGAGGGTTAACAGAGCCGTCCGATGACTTCTGGTAAACTCACAAATGAAGGATTGCCCAAATGTCGGGGATACGCAAAAAGCAAGTAATGTTCCACTTGACATTGTTGGACTGTTTGTATAAAGGGGGATTGCGATGAGAGTGAAGTATTTAAACAAACACACAATGTTCACAGATAAAACAAACAACAAATTTAAAAGGTGACAGTTTAATTTATCAATAGCTAGAAAAAATGCCAAAATAATAAGTAAATAAAAGTGAAAAATGACACAGCTAGCCTTTCTGCGCTAGACATAACAACATTGCCACTAAGGCAATTTGGTTCAGTCACGAAACTGTCTGGTAGAACTCTTCCTGCCAAGGTGTTAATTAAAACATATAGTCAGTTGTTCTTTTTAGAGATAATAAATAATTAAATGCATCTTTTTGGTCAAGATAATTATTTAGAATAATAATTGTTGAATTATACAATTACAACCCCAATGCAATCTAGCTTAGAAATAATATGTAATAGACAAATGCTGATTCAAAAGAAAAGTACAATTAATAACATTTAGTGTGTAATTAAAACAAGTAGATACAAAAACCTGTGTTACTACAAAGAGTGGTTGCGTCACGATGAGGGAGGGGAGAGGGGAATGCAAGTCAACATTTAGTGTACCGTGGAGACAACACTCTCTTCACATGTGGAGTGTACCGTGGAGACAACACTCTCTTCACATGTGGAGTGTACCGTGGAGACAACACTCTCTTCACATGTGGAGTGGCACTCGTTGCGACCACTCGTTCTCCCAACAAAGTCTTACTAAAAGAAACTATCAGCAAACTGTTAGAAGCTGTGAACGCTATGCAGTGATTACTCTAAATGTAATGTGATGATTTGGAGGCTGGCAAACGCAGGGGGCTCATAGAGAGAACAGTCCTGTAGAGTGACGAGCTCGCCAAGTCGCTCATTTGACTGATATCCTCGCCATCTTTGATTAGCTCGACACTTCCATGCAAGTAAGAATGCCTTCATTTTTAGTTCTACTTTCTGACAGAACAGAACAGAACAGAACAGAAATACACCGGATGGGTGCAAAATATTCTCGTTGCAGGGGAGGAGGATTTGAATCTCACTGTGGAAGATTGTATCTGGTTGCTGGCAAATATTTAAAACTGTAACGTCACTTATTTTGGAACAAAGTTAAAGTATAATATCCTGAATGTCATGGAATTTCTTAAAAAACTCTTTCCCATTTCCCTTAACATACCTTTACGACTGCTTTGAGTGCTACCAAAACAAAATACAGGAATAGTTTGGTTTAATTTATCTTGGTTGCATTAATCAAGCTATAACTGCCTTCATCACCTCGACTCTTTCGAGATCGTCTTTCCTCCCTGTGGTCTATTGTCCCTCAAAGTGCATAGTCTTACCGAGGCTCGTGATGTTAGTAAATATTAACTAGAGTACTTCTGAAGCGATGACGAAGACTATCTCACAAATCACGGGACCACCATTATACTCCTACAGTTAGTAGTTTAATAGCTTTCAATCGTTTCGTGAGGAAGACGGCTAGAAGGAACTTCACTTTCCAAGACAGCAGCTATTTATATTGATTCAAGGAAAGAAAAATGTCCAGGGCTTTTATGTGATCATGGTGGTCTTCTTTTCTTAAAACAAGTCACGGTTTTTCCTCTTTCTCTTGTTGCACGGCTAAAAAACTTGTGTGGGGCACCGTTGGTTTCCTTGTTTTGTAACAATCAACACTGCCGGTAGAGATGCTGCGGCATCATAGGAGCAAACTTTCTGCCACTGCCCTATGACGACTGTCCAGGAGGTCGGAGACTGATCGACTGCTTTGTTTCAAACATTGGATGTGATGTCCGAGAGGTTCCTAACCAGAACTAACTTCTTTGGTGGAAGAAAAACTGTGGGCTCTATTGGAGATTGGGAAAATCTAGGATCACAAGATTGCTTGCTTAGTTTTCATTTTTGAGTTGGCAATCTTACACTCGTAAGTAGTACACGAGAACTCCCCCCACATTCCGCTGTGCTAGACTACCAACTTTTTAAAACTGCATTCTACTCTCAGAACAGATTGGAGTGTTTAACTATTATTATTATTATTAGCACCGCGTCTTACTACCCATTCGGGGTTTAACTGTTTAGGTAGGAAATTTAAACTATGCTTAACTAACATCAGAGTGTTTTCTTATAGTCTGTAAACTTGCTGAAATGATTGTCTATACATACATTTGTCTATTTTGTGAGATGATAGCTCATAAAAATGGAACATTATGAAAAATAGGGGTCGGCCAACTCAAGTTTGTTTTTATATGTGAGTCAGGTTCGAGCGATCTTCTTTTAATTCTACTGAGTATTAGGTCACTTTTGAGTTTGACAACAATATATGTTATTAATATTTAACTATTTCATAACAGTTGATAAGGTATTAAAATTTGAAATATATATTTGAATGAGATTAAGCTGATTTAAAGTTTTAATTAATTTGTTTTATGTTGATCAAAACATAATATGAGCTTTAATAAATGATGAGATTAATTTTTGATTTAACTTGTGATGAAAAAATTCCATGGTGTCCGCCAATTAGAGAGAAGAATAAACAATAAGTAATTAATCACCAGACTCGATACAACACAGTATTATACAGCTAGCATCGTGACAAGTGGGCTGTTGATTAACTTTTAAAAGGGGGAATAACCTAGTTTAATTGTATTTGTAATATGTGCTTAGAGTAATAGTAGTTAGCATTCTTTACATGTTTATTAAGTATGAGTGTGTGGTAAGTAGGCTAGTCACTAGTCATATGCTTAGATGTTAAATATTACTGTTGTTTCATTGGTAAAAGTGTTTTGGATGTTGTCAAGGCGAAACAGGTTCCAGTAGCCTACTCATTTAAGAGATGACATTATCTTTTCAGTGATGTTCTTAAGATTAATAAAGCTTTAATACTGATACATTGCACATAGAGATATGTTTTATCAAGATGATATAATTTGTTTTGTAATAATAATGAATACTCATTAAAAGATAATTGGCGAGGTGTAAATTACACTGATCTGCGATATAAGTCATCAAGATATGTGTTCCCAAAGTTTTTTTTATTGAAGTGTATGTAGCTTTTGTTTTTTCTTCTGGTAGATTTTATAATATATTTCTGTCGAGCTATGACTGTTATTGAACAGATTTTAAAGGACTGTATCCATAAATTAAGGAGGAAGAACTATCAAAATATGCTACTTGCAATAGAAAATGTGTTGGCCTATATATATTTAATTTGTTTCTTATGTGCATCCTAATTATTCTGTTTATTAGTACAAGCTTAAAGTATAATACAAGCATTTAACTTTCAATAAAAGTCTCACATTTCAAAATTATTAAATGTATTAGATAAATTTTTAAATGAATAATAGTCTGCTTACATTTTGTTAGTTCTTTTCTTTAGAACAATTGTAAATAAATTAGATATGCCTTTAATAAGACTGAGAAATGCTATATCCAAAATGGCGTGTCTTCACCACAAGATATTTAAAGTTTCAGGAAATTAGTGTTAGAAAATGTGCCTGCTTAACAAAGCTTTGAGATCTGTGTTTTGATCATGAAACAAGTATACTTGAAATATAACACTTCATGCATTTTAATTACGAGCAAAAGAAGACATTATTTAAAGGTATTCCTGAAAAAAATATGCAGGCATAAAGTTTTGCGACTCCCGATTTAAAGTCAAATGAAACATAAAAAGATGGTTAGATGGAAGTTTTGGTGAGTGAAGTTCACTTTCAAATAAAATGTTTAGCTTAGTAATAATTTTTCTCAAATAAAAACATTGTATTATTAATTAAGTAGGTACATAAATTAATTGTAATTTATATTCATAACACAGTAAAATACATTAATCTATAAAAGTTGCTTTCACATGTTATTTTACAGTGATTATTTTTAATCCGCTATTAGAGCTCCTATTATAAGCCTGTCCAGTAAAATGTAGCAAAGAAAGTGTTTGATTAGATAATACTTACCAATCTAATTTGTATACTTAAATATAGAATCAATATAATATACTGTATAGTAAGTTGTAAAATGGCTAACTGAATGGTATTATTTTTGGACGGTTGGCCGGACTGTGAGACTATTACTCTTCTGTTTTAGTCATTCATTTTCTGAACCTTTAAAATTGTACTACTCGAGTTCATGATTATGATTGTAGATAATGTCTGATAATAAACCATGTTACACATTTTAATTATTATTTTATATCATAAAAAACATTTATTTTTTGCACGGCGCTACCAGAATTCCTTACTTTAAAACTATGTACGATTATTTCAATTTGCATACATCTGTTAGATTATGTTAATTCTCTATAAATGTGTAACATAAATTAGAGTTTGGATCAAATGTAACGGTTGATTTATCTGCTGCAGGTACACGCAAGAAAGATTGAAGAATCTTGATTATTTTAGATTCAACATTTTAATATCGCTATTGATTAAAGTAAACTTGATAATATTTTCCAGTTTTTTAAGTTGGAAGGGCAGGGGTTGAGAGAAAAGGTCACTGTTTTTACAGTTTTTGTATAAAAAAATGTATTTGGTCAAAATATTATTATTATTATTATCACCGCGTCTTACTACCCATTCGGTTTATACGCACTTACGCTAATGTGTAATGGTAGGGTGATTGTGAGATGAAATGGAGGACCTACAGTTTAACGTGGAATCCGAACCACGGTGGAGGCCTGGCATTCCTCACATTCACAAGATGTCTTGTCAGAGGTGAAGGAAGGGTTTGGTAATCAGATAAATCTGTGTCGGGACCGAGGATTGAACCCTGGCCGCCAGCACAGAAGTCTGACACCTTACCCCTAGACCGCCAGGTCATTGGTCAAAATAATTCTCCATTAGAAACCTAAAGTAGGTTTAATTCTATTCACACAGTGATATCAACAGTTGTTGAATGTCTGTCGAGGGTGTCCCGTGATTGAATGATTACTTTTTATCTCCATTTAAAAAGATTCTCATCTAATGTTGCTGTGCTCATGATAGATATTCAACAACTGTTAATATCGCATTCTGAAGAAAATTAAACTCTTATGTTTGAATAGAAGTAATATTTTATTTATTTTGACCAAAGAACTATTAAAAAAAAACTGCCCTCCATCGCACCTTATCATTCTAAGTTAGTTATCTTGATTGTTTTAGAAAATATGTAATCATTGTAATAAGCAGAAATTGCCACTTACCAAGAAAAACAGTAACAAGGCTAGGTGGATATTTTTTTTAACGTTGTCTGGAAAACCTGGCAAAGTCAAGGCATGTTATAGCCTACCAACTGTCTACAAAACTTTTACTATGTTTCATGAAGTAAATTAAACAGATATATTTTGGTGAAGTATATTTTGTATAAAACTAAAGATTCACTAAAAGTGAGATGTGTTATGGATGTAATTGATCATCTTTGACCTTATTGATGTAATCCACTAAGCCAGGGTGAGTGGGGCGATGTTGGCAGCCCTGCACAACTAAACAGACCACCAGAACTCTTGCAGGTGACTTGCAACATCTGTGTCTAGCATGAACACCCTCGTCACGCTTGCTTATTATTATTATTATTATTATTTTCTGGCAGTCACACATCGGGCTCAATTGTAAACATATTTATTCTCTTTTGTAAACTAAGCGCTTAAGTTGTCACCGCACATGGTACTTGAACTTTTGTCCAAAGTATGATTTGCCTCAATTTGTTTTTTTGTTTTTCTATTAAAAAGCGAATGTTGGTGCACATCCTGGCAATCTGTGTCCCCCCTTGCATCTTGCCCTGTGTCTGTATTCTGTAACGACTAGTTCACTGCTGCACTATTCTGGAACTATAACAAACAAACACTTATCTCCTTCTCACAAGAGCTTCTTTGACATCTTTTGGCCTTGAATGTTATTCAATTGTGTAAATTATCCATTATTTGTGACATGTGACGTAGTAGCAGTTTCTTATGTGCTTTGCGTCTTGCTACTCCCCTGAGCTATACTAATAGGTTAGTGATGGATAAATGTATCGACATTTGCACGGGAGGACGGTGGGAAACTATTTTATAAAATACATCTCGGTACACCACTCTTGGAGGTTATATAGTTGGGTGGAGCGAGAGATGAAGCCAGCCAGCCGGCAGACCACGTGTCATTGGTCAGACTAGCGGGCGCGCGGTGATATTAGAACTACTACTATTAGTTTTATATCCAAAAATCCTCTGTTATCATCATAGGCCAACACCAAAACAATTAGAAAGGTTGGGTCTGTTCAGAAATTGATGAGGCATCTTTGTTGGACCAGTCTTTCACACAGAATTAAGAACTATTGTCTATAGATAGAAGCCCAATGTCTCAGATTGTCTGCGTGATCTTTTAGGTGATAAGACGGTGACCTGGCGGTCTAGGGGTAAGGTGTCAGACTTCTGTGCTGGGGGTCCGGGGTTCAATTCTCAGTCCCAGCACAGATTTATCTCATTACCAAACCCTTCCTTCACCTCTGACAAGACATCTTGTGAATGTGGGGAATGCCAGGCCTCCACCGTGGTTCGGACTCCACGTTAAACTGTAGGTCCTTCATTTCATCTCACAATCACCCTACCATTACACATTAGCGTAAGTGCGTATAACCCGAACGGGTAGTAAGACTCGGTGCTAATAATAATAATAATAATAATAATAATTAAGACGCGGTGCTAATAATAAAAATAATAATTTAGGTGATAAGGTATTTGGTATTTCTTTGTGATGAGCCCCCAGCTTCAGGTGGAAATGGTATCACAACTAAAATATGACAAAATATTATTTTCAAAGAATCACCTAGGCCTTTTCAATGTCCATATTGTTTCCATGTTTGATTTATGTTTGTGTCCATTTAAATTCTCTCTAATGAATATGTTAATATAGGTCTAGCATGTGTTGATAGCTTTGATTTGGTTTAAATAACAAGTCTTTATTGCATAAAGATACTCATACAAAAAGGTGAGGATCCAATTCACTAATTGGTTACTATTTCTAAACAAAATGTGTCGTGGGTTGAGTAGGACCATGCTGTTAGTAGGAAATAAGCCCTTGGTGGCCCTATAGGCCTATGATGAATAATATGAGTAGCACAAAGACATACAAGGCCATATTGTTCACTTGCACGGAGACGTTTGACGTTTAGAAGCTTTCTCCTCTTAACCAACGCCCACCAAATTTCTTTTTATGTCAAAACATTCTTCAATAAGATATTTTGAACAAATGTCTAAATGCTTTAGGGCAATTGTTCACTGTTTTCTTTTTTCTTCTTCTCTAGTAAAACTAGAATATGAAAACAAATATATAAACACATTTTTAAAAATGATTCGCGATACAACTTGTGATAGGCCTACATCCATGCCAGGTATAATACATAACTTGGTTCACACAAGTACACGACCATGGGTAGATGGGCCTAGAAATAGCCGAGCGTAGTTCCAGCCAAATAACACATAGGGGGAAACCAGGGCCAAAACTGAGTTGTCTTGTGTTGAATATAGTTCGTTTGTTTATATGGTTTTTATTATTAATAATCAGTAAACATAAACATGAAAACATGAATAAAACATGGGAAACATAAAAGGACAAACATTAACACCAGCCCCGAAGGGCTCTCGAAAACGGACACGACATAGGGATACGAACAATCACAACATGAAAGGATTTGGCGGCCTTGCGGCCTGAAAATTACCACTATAGGTTTGGGGTGGGAAAATTTTCAAAAAACCCACCCCATCGCTAGTAAAGGGTCGCCATGACCGTAGGGAAATACAGAACGTACAGAGGAAAGGGAAAAGACAGAAAACAGTGAGGGGGGTGAACGAGAAACGGAAGAAAAAAACAAAGATGTTGGTAATATAAATAATAGATAAATTGTTTCTGTGGAATATTAAAAAATAAATGTCTTTAGCTTGAACAGGCCAACCCCAATGACAAAATGTGGGGTTGGTGACGGACATGTAACACGTAACACTTAACACGTAACATGGAGAAACACACGGACTACACCACGCGCGCTCTAGTTGGGCTGAGCGCCAGCCGGGGGGGTCTCACAGAGCTCCGGAGCCGCATCCTGGTGAAGCCGGCCTTAGGCCGTGGCCAGGGGCGCTCGCTCCTCAACGCCGCAGACTACCTCCCGGGTCATCCGTATCCGGCGGGGGGGCCCACCACACCGTCTCTGATCGTCCGTTTCCCTCTGGCAGCCGAGCTCTGCCCAAAGTCACGTGGTTTGTCTGCATATCGTGACGTCACTATCCCCACCCTCCTCATCCGGAGAGCATCTTACCTGACTAGACCTTGTTCTAGGCAGGTATCTTGTTTTTACTATCTATTTTATTCTCACTTTTGGACAGCTTAAAAAAATTACCTTCTTGTTTAAACTAGTTAAGCTTTTCTTAAGTTCACTTATCTTATTTTAATATAAATAACTTTATTTTGAAATGTATGTATTTTTTAGCTTTGTTTTTGTGAACTACATCGATGTTGATCCCACATCAACCTAAGTTTAAATTCACTATCCTGGACATTTATGGTTTTACAGCACATAAATTACCGGACAAAATGAAAGTTCCTGAACACTCCTATTGTTTGGCCTCAGGGGTAACTGGTTGCGTCTAGCCGAAGTGCGTACTTCGGGCGACATTGGTTGTTATGCGCCGGTCTCGCGGCTCTAATGCGTGAGGGTAAGGAAGGGGGTGGGGGGTGGCCAGGGTATGAAAATGATAGCACTAAGGGCTTAAAGGGGATATTGTAGTAGTTGGAGGTCGGGTGGTCGGTGAGAGGAACTAGATGACTCAGGGGTAGGGACACTTGGAGAGGAGTTGTGACTAACCATGTGTAATGTTGTGGGGTATGGCCAAGGAGAATAGGAGGAGCTAATGGCCAAGGAGAATAGGAGGAGCTAATAGCAAGTTGTACTTGGAGGAGTTGCGACCAGCTGGCCACCATGTGTAATGTTGTGTAGTATGGCCAAGGAGAATAGGAGGAGCTAATAGCCAAGGAGAATAGGAGGAGCTAATAGCCAAGGAGAATAGGAGGAGCTAATGGCAAGGAGAATAGGAGGAGCTAATAGCCAAGGAGAATAGGGGGAGCTAATAGCCAAGGAGAATAGGAGGTAGCTAATAGCAAGTTGTACTCAGAGGAGTTGCGACCAGCTGGCCACCATGTGTAATGTTGTGGGGTATGGCCAAGGAGAATAGGAGTTACGACCAGCTGGCCACACATTGGCTTTTCTACCGGACTACTACTATTGGTTTAACTCCCAGGCAGGTCACTCACTGCCAGACTTGCCAACTTAGGAAATTAACCAGAACATGTATAGCCGAGGATTTGTCAGTGTTGATTTGAATCTACAAAAGTTAAGGACATTTTTTAAAAGTTAGGTACTGGAATTTCTAGATTTACTTGCAATAATTTAAAAACTACAAATTATAATAGCGTATGCCATAATAGACTATTTGTTTGAACATCTATTTGTATGATTTTGTTAATAGAACCAACATATGTCTTCAATAAATCTTATATTAATTTAATAGAAAACACTTAGAATAATATTTGTATCAAATCTTTTTATATAAACTACTGTATAAATGTATATATTTGCACTAGGGAGGCTTGAAAGATTGAGTATTTAAAAACATAAAAATGGTACCAACATTGTCATGTGAACTATACCAACTATTGCCATTTTACTAATTGTAAAGCAAATCATCTCCCTTTATTTTTTCAGCTAGTATTTACTAGTTAGCTACTTTGTAAAACTTTTATTTATTTTTTATTTTAAATAGACATTGCAAATACTATATCATCATCCTTTTTGGTTTGCAGTAGCTGCTTTTTGCTATCATTGTCTGTTTCACTTATTATAAGTTTTGTAATCTTCTGAATCAAGATGAGTGAGAATGTTTGTGTGTTTTGAACGTTACTAAGTGACAGATTGTATTTGTAAACGTGTAAATCATTCCTGTTCACACAAAGGTTTATCCAAAAAGTACATAAAGGGTGGACTTGTAAAACTTAATTTACTTTGAATCTATTTATTCTATGAGTTTCTCTTTCAAATAAATTAGCAGATTGGTTTAATTTGATCCAAATTTGAATCTTTAATTTTAAGTCAAAACTCTCTTTTAATAATAATAATATTAGCACCACGTCTTACTACCCGTTCGGGTTATACGCTTTTAAGCACTAATTACTCTAATGGATTAGGAATTGGGAAGGTTGAATTAGAGGAAGTGAACCCGTATTTGCGTGGAGGGAGAGTGGAAAACCATTTATGAAAAACCACCCTCAGTTCACCCGACCGAGATTCGAACCTCGATCTCCCCGTCCTCAGCAGTCGAGCTCAACACGACCAGCGCGTTAGCCAACTACGCCACCGAGGCGAGTAACTCTCTTTTGATCCTTCAATCCTGGCTTGAATGTAACTTGTAAGTAGAGCTTCCATCTCGGTTACAAAATATGTCCCGCTCGATCCTCTTGACTCACAATTTAAAAAAGCTCGTCATAAAGAATGTATCCCAAAATTAAACATACACGGTCCATGTGCTCCCAATTATCTAAAAGGGTTTTTTGTTCTTTTTTTTTCTACAACTCTTCACTTTTCTGGAGCCTAAATAGTTAAGCGTATATTCTTCAAATTTCGTATTTATGAATTTTTTCTTTATCAAAACTTAGTACCTCCTAAATATGAGATTAGAAGCTTAGAACATGATTATACCTGGCCAGAATCAAAGAATACAAAATTTATACTTGTTAAAAAATATATCTTGATAATTTTGGTAAAAATTGTACTAATTTATGACAAACAAAGATCTGTTTTATTAATACTTGATATATATAAATAACTGTGTATATTTTACTTTGAAAATATGAAGGAGGTCCGAAAACATGTAATTAGTTTATTACAGCTTCCTACCTTCCCATCAGGGTTATGTTCATTTCAATAATGCTAATAATATAGGCGTGAGGAAGGTAAAGTTTAGGAAATGCACCAGCATTTGCACGGAGAAAGGGTGGGGAACCAGCAAATTTGTAGCCTGACTTATAGTTGATGTATCCACGGACACAACTAACATTCGGATTAATGAATATTAACGTGATTCAGCCTCTTATTTTCCGCTTGATAAAGGCATGTTAACCAGTATTTACTTGTATAAACAATTGTATTATATTTATCTGTCGCAAGTTATAGAATCGAGTTTTGATGGTATAGGAATTAAAGAATTTTTTACATTCGATTAAACCTCAAGCCGACCTTGGTGGTCTTGGAGCGAAGTGCTCATCTCAGGATCTTGTGTTTGATTGGTTCAAACCCAGCCGGGGTCTGACGGATTTTTCTTAGGCGGTAAAAATCTGTAGCACAACTTCCTTTGGAGGGAAAGTAAAGCCGTCGGTCCCGTGTCGGTTGTGGCGTGTAAAAGAACCATGGAATGTGTGTGAAAATCCCTTTCCCTGAAAATTTGGTAGAACCGTTTGGTCTCGCTCAGAGAAATTCCTGTTTGCTGTTATATCTAGTCAGTTCAGAAATGGCACCTTAAATACCGCAAATAAATAAATAACATAAGTTCATATCTTAGTGCTTTTTTTTATTATATCGTAGGTGACCTGGCGGTCTAGGGGTAAGGTGTCAGACTTCCGTGCTGGCGGTCTAGGGGTAAGGTGTCAGACTTCCGTGCTGGCGGCCGGGGTTCAATCCTCGGTCCCGGCACAGATTTATCTGATTATCAAACCCTTCCTTCACCTCTGACAAGACATCTTTCTCACAATCACCCTACCATTACACATTAGCGTAAGTGCGTATAACCCGAACGGGTAGTAAGACGCGGTGCTAATATTAATAATAATGTATTATATCCTACAACGTCTACTTAGCAAATTGTTTGTTTGTTTTACCTAAGATTGCTCACAATTGTTTGTGTCTGTGCAGTGACAAGATTGCTCACAATTGTCTGTGTCTGTGCAGTGGCAAGATTGCTCACAATTGTCTGTGTCTGTGCAGTGGCAAGATTGCTCACAATTGTTTGTGTCTGTGCAGTGGCAAGATTGCTCACAATTGTTTGTGTCTGTGCAGTGGCAAGATTGCTTACAATTGTTTGTGTCTGTGCAGTGACAAGATTGCTCACAATTGTCTGTGTCTGTGCAGTGACAAGATTGCTCACAATTGTTTGTGTCTGTGCAGTGACAAGATTGCTTACAATTGTTTGTGTCTGTGCAGTGACAAGACTGTGCGTCTGTGGCGGCTCCACAGTCGCTACGACCTTTCTCCGGACTCGTTGGGCAGCGTCTGAACCCGTGACCTCCTCGTTCGACCTCCACCTCCCTCGATGGCTCCTCCAGGGCTCACAATCAACACTCCACATTTTCTAGGATTTTTTCTGTGTTGTGTTTTGTTGTGTGTGATTTTATCTCAGGTCTTACCGTGTTGTGTCCAATGACGCGACAAGAAGGTAAAATATTAGCAAGACTTGGGTATAGCTCTAGATTTTAAATAAAACATACGTTCACGCTCATATGTCCGCTGATAGTGAGGGAACATATTAACATGAATTCCTATATGTACCATCTCATGTCTTGAGTCGTGTTATAATATACTAAAACATTAGGGTAAAATTTTATACGAAATGTGTTTACTAAAACAATATATATAAGCAATAGTCAAATAATGTACAAATATTAGTTTTAACTAATTACAGGTCAATGCAATATATTTTATTTTGTAAATGTGCATGTTTTATTTTATTTGGTGTAGATGTTACGATAGTATAATGCAAGAGCATAGCCTTATTGGTAAATATTCAATGTTAAATTTTAACCATAACATGTTTGTGATTTTTTTAGCAAATGATTTAATATTTTTGTTTTTTTATAAATAATTTAATTTATCCATACAAATGTGCAATTTGAAAGATATTTTATATCTCTTGTTTGAATTAAATATTTAACATATTGGCCAAAACAAATGGTATGAGATCTCACAGAAAGTGGTTGTTATAAAACTTTTCATCGTGATAAATATTCTTTAATCCAATACTAAAAGTCTAAAAATATTAGTTTTATATTAAATTTTATTGAATACACTTAATTTTCATGATTGCTGCACAATACGAGACTTGTAAAAATACACGGCATTAAAATATTAGTGTACTTGGGAATTGTGAATAGATGGATTAGTGTAGTTTATGAATATTCAAGTTGAAACAGCACGTTAGGTGCCTTAAATCGTGCCTGCCAAGTATGGCTGCCAACTGCAGGATACTTATTAACATAATGTTTAAACCACGACACTAAAACCTTTGAGTCAATAATTTTTTTTTTAAGGTTTCTGGAATTAACATCAGTTTTACCACACAGTTGTGGATTGACTCGGGTGCGCATATATAATTAATGTGTACATTGAGCCTGTCATGTGGAGAGTAACATAAATATCTCATCTGATGTTATTTTAACATTGCACACCACCCTCTACTAACTTTGCTCTCCAAACAGTCGTACTATGAAAGCACTATTTGACATAAATGTTGTCATTTTAAATTAACTGTGGTGAATTATTGTCGGAGCATTGTCTGTAGAGTCGACCGAGAGGAGTTAACCCACGTCCATCTCATACACAGAGCAACACTAGCCTTTTATAACAGTTTTAATATTAACTCTCAAACTTGTACAAATCTGTAATTAAAATAAATTATCTTGTTTTTTTAATTTGTTGTATTATCCTCAATCTGCACTTAGTATTAGTGCATGACTCTGTTCAGTGATGTTCTCTAGATTAGAGTTTCGAGAGCGCTCACATCGTGTTGCCACTTAGGCAAGGGGAGAATTCTCTGAGTTTAAACTGCTCGACAGTTTTATAGATAGTTGTAGTGAATGTAGAAATGATGTCTTGTTCTCTAAACAGGATTTGGTTGGTTGTTTTAGACCTCACTTTATTTTATTTTGTACACTGAAGCAGTGTTTCTATAAAAAAACAATGTTAATATTCAGCAAATTTTCAAACAGCTCTGAAGCATTCTCTTAAGAACAATTCCTTGTCACAGTAAAGGTATTTTGAGGGTCTTACAAAAATATAGTCAAGAGTTTAAAATAAGAGCCAGTCATTTATTTCAAGTGTGACGCCCATATTGAGCGCAGGAAGCATGCTCGAATAACAACCATGAGGTCACAAGAGAAACAAAGTTTTTTATTTCAGTTAAATTACAATGATATAGTAATACAACAGCACATTAAAGGCTTAATGAACCTACGCTTAGTCTGGCAAAACATTGACTGAGCCACTAGGACTTACAAAATGTTAACCGCCCCACAGGGGGAACGTTAGAGTGAATGTTAGATGTCTAGATTCAAATTTACCGCCCAAGGGCGCGCTTACATCCATAAACACAAGATGGCTGACACACTTAGTTTTGAGTGCACACAGCATTAACTGGCGTAAAATTAAACATATAAGATAAGGTGCCCATTAAATTTGGCTTTACAATCCTATAAATATATACATGACTTAGTGGCCGAATATTTTATACACGGATCCCAACAATGGCCGTTGAGTGCTAATCCTAATTAACGAAGCATAACCTAATATTACAAATAAGTTTTAGGTGTGTACAATAAGTTCCGCAAACTCTCGTTGCGCCCATGATAACCTAATCAAACGATTGCACATAAAATACCCACATAACTAAGTGAACGTATATCGTCTAAAAATACCCCAGATTATATCAAACGACCGCTAAGATACGCTAAGTTAAAGGCTCGGGTACAGTTAAAGGCGTACTAAGTCTAACATGAATTCCCCTAGAAAGTTACTATTATAAATCCGTGGTTCACCCACGTCAAACCAAACTAGAATCCTCATTCATAAACATGAAAATATTAAAGAAGCTCCAAACCATAATTTTGAATAATATCCCTCCCCATATTTAAATCCAAACAGAATTTTGAATAATATCCCCAAATATTAGTTCTAAACCAGCGCCCTCCACAGGGGGAACGTTAGAGTGAATGTTAGATGTCTAGATTCAAATTTACCGCCCAAGGGCGCGCTTACATCCATAAACACAAGATGGCTGACACACTTAGTTTTGAGTGCACACAGCATTAACTGGCGTAAAATTAAACATATAAGATAAGGTGCCCATTAAATTTGGCTTTACAATCCTATAAATATATACATGACTTAGTGGCCGAATATTTTATACACGGATCCCAACAATGGCCGTTGAGTGCTAATCCTAATTAACGAAGCATAACCTAATATTACAAATAAGTTTTAGGTGTGTACAATAAGTTCCGCAAACTCTCGTTGCGCCCATGATAACCTAATCAAACGATTGCACATAAAATACCCACATAACTAAGTGAACGTATATCGTCTAAAAATACCCCAGATTATATCAAACGACCGCTAAGATACGCTAAGTTAAAGGCTCGGGTACAGTTAAAGGCGTACTAAGTCTAACATGAATTCCCCTAGAAAGTTACTATTATAAATCCGTGGTTCACCCACGTCAAACCAAACTAGAATCCTCATTCATAAACATGAAAATATTAAAGAAGCTCCAAACCATAATTTTGAATAATATCCCTCCCCATATTTAAATCCAAACAGAATTTTGAATAATATCCCCAAATATTAGTTCTAAACCAGCGCCCTCACCTGGTAAGAGCCAGTGATACAATGAGTGACATTCAAAATAACACCCGCTGTTTTATAGCACAAACAGGTCATACACGTTCTCAGAAGAGGGGGGAAGAAAGGGGAATACATAGAACAAAAGGAAGGGTGAAGACTAGCACTCTGGACGTATCGCGGATAGCCCAGTAATTACTAGGCCAAGCTCGAACATCCCAGAAGCGGATGTTAGCGAAGTCAGATTGGGAACTAGATTATTGCGGGCTGGACTTCCTGCGAGGCGCTGACTTGGTTCGCGTCTCAGGCTGGTTTATCCAAGCCACGGGAGTGGCTGTGTTGGTGTTGGTATTGAATCCAGGTGGACCGTGTCGCTCTGCCTTCACACAAATACAGCTACATTTTATATCTTCCTCGGCCCAGATATTGCTTAAGAATTTATGCTGTTATATATTATTTCGACAAAATATAGCTGCAAACATTAAATTAGAGTTACTCAGTTCAATATTACCTATGAATTAATGTAAGAGTTATATATTATTCATACAAAGTATAGTTGTGAACATTAAATTATTTTTCTGTTGTTATAAGTGGCTTGAGGAGTAAAAATGTTGTTTTCACTTTATACTTGGGTAGCAATCTACCGTCACAATGCACTGTATACTTGCATCGATGGTCACATGGTCTAAGATGTCACTAGACGGCCGATGACAGAGTGCTCGACGTTTGATTTTCTCACTACAATCAAATGAGGGTACACATTCTACCTGGTCTTGAAAAATCTAGTCGACCAGTAAAGCCCCTTCGAAAATGGTGGGGGTGAGAGAAGTACGGCCGTACTCGAGGTTCGTATCCCGGTGAGGACACCGTCCAAATGGCAGGGGCGGAAATCGAATCCCCTCCGGTGTACACTGTAGGTATTTCTCCCTCCGGAACATTTTCTTAACTATTCTTACTGCACGTTTTGCCAGAAAGGGTACGTGTCACTCATATAGTTATGGTGGGGGAGGTCATGGGTTCGAATCTCGCTTGGGTGAACTGGGTGTGGTTTTCTACTCTCCCTCACTCTGAGTAAACGCTGGAACATTTCTACCTTACTCTTCCGATCGGTGACGGATAACTACATCCACGCATGTCGACAGATGGTACCAAACAACAAATTTTAGTAGACTTTTATGGTGAGAAATAGAGGCCCCTAACTGAGGATTTCGAGTCCCCTGATTATGCTTAATTAGAGCTGTGTCAATGCTCTCTAGTTGTGAAAAAAGCCATTACCACATAAGAGGTTGCGAAATTTCGATGACTAGTTTCAACATCACCGGGAAATAACCTATTGTGTCATCATTCAAGGTCACGATCTATTCTTGTCCTGGCTTGTCTTGTCGACCCGCCAAATTAGCGCCAGGTATGAGTCACCGGGGAAAAACCCATTACCACATAGGGGGCGGCGGAGAGGGTTGCAACACATACCTCTAAGGAGGGGTAGTGAGGGAAAGTGAAAGGGGGTCTCGTGACTGCTAGCTGCTCGGCGGCCCACACTCATCTCTAAACGACCGGCCAGAGAAGATGGTAGCGATGCCTCGCCCCTTACGCACTCTGCGCCCGGTCAGTTGTTCAGCCGTCACACTCTATGCTCTGCTCCCAGACAAAGAGGATGCTCACTAGCTAAAGATGCCGCCCAGCGCTTTGGACCACATGCCAATAAAAAAAACTCCAATGCTCCATCCCAATCCTAATCAATGAATAAAAACCCTTTGATCACAAATAAAAAAGCTATGACAATAAATAAAAGACAAGTACCAACATGTTTGGAACAAGAACCAACATGTTTGGAACAAGAACCAACATGTCTGGAACAAGAACCAACATGTTTGGAACAAGAACCAACATGTTTGGAACAAGAACCAACATGTCTGGAACAAGAACCAACATGTCTAGAACACGGGAAAGGGGTCAGGAGTAGGGTAGGGGGGAAACCAACAGCCAATCAGAGAGCGAGGAGACGTGGTCACGTGACCAAATTAAACCAATGAGGGAGCTGTACCAGGTGGCCATCCTAGCTAATCATAGGTTGGAGGTAGAGATACCATGTTGAATTTGGATTTAAAGACATTCTTGCCACTGCTTTGAGATGCATTGTGTACCTGCTTTCATCCAAATTATTAGAACTAACACAACCATACAATTTGATAGTGAAATCCTCTCGTGCTTCTTTAACCACGTTTCGGCCATTGCCTCTTGTATTAAATATAATGGCTTTTGTACGGAGCTGCTCAGGCATATAAAAAGCTGTAAGCTTGACATTAAAAAAAAGTTATATGTGATATCACACACTGTTATAGCATGTATGAAGAGGAACACATTCTTCATTTCTCCCATTTAATTATTACTCTAATGGATTAGGAATTGGAAAGGTTGAATTAGAGGAAGGGAACCCGCATTTGCGTGGAGGTAGAGTGGAAAACCATTTAGGAAAAACCACTCCCAGTTCACCCGACCGAGATTCGAACCTTGATCTCCCCGTCCTCAGCAGTAGAGCTCAACACGACAAGCGCGTTAGCCAACTACTTCACCGAGGCGGGTCTTTTTATATAAAAAAAAAGGTATTTATATAAATTGTAATTTTCTGTGTCTTCTGAATATTGTTTACATAACAGTTAATGTCAAGATGTATAAAAATTGTGCTAACTTATTTGTTGGGCGCCACTCCTAGGATCTAGAAGAAAAAGAGTAATAATAACTAAAAAAACATTTACCTCAGCTAATTCAGACAGTTGCACGACGACTCTCAATACTTGGGACCACTGGGGAGTACTTAAAATAAAATATGAAAAAGTAAAATAGAAATGGATTGTTGAAATATATTGTAATTTAGAATACAATAAAAATATAATGTATAAAATAACAATTATTGGAACTTTTGTGGGTTTATTATTGTTTCCTTTTTTACCACATCCCAATCCTACCTATGGAATTCGGGATGGTTATAATTCTAATTTGACAAAATAAAATAGTATTGTTGAGAGAAAAAGAAGAGAAAAAAATCAATACAATTATTACTAAGACATAAAATAAAATGTTAATTAATTCCCTGAATTAAATAGTCTTTCTGAAAGTTCTTACATGAATTCTGATATTTGATAAAAGAAAAAGAAAAAAAATCATATGACTTAAGAGTTGGCTTAACCTCACCCATGAATTAGTCTATGCTGAAACACCAACTTCAGAAATTTGTTTCACTTTATTAATGTTAACTCATCCACAATTAAAAACAGTCTAGCTCTTGCACATCTACTTAGTTTTCCATTTTCTACTCGC
This sequence comes from Timema shepardi, assembly GCA_902151425.1. Lineage (NCBI taxonomy): Eukaryota > Metazoa > Arthropoda > Insecta > Phasmatodea > Timematidae > Timema > Timema shepardi. The sequence continues at coordinate 27,217 of CABFVX010003560.1, read as the reverse complement.
ACTTTACTTCACAACCATTAATTTACTTTAAAAATAAATTAAATTAAGAGCTCCACAGATTTGGCTCCATGTTAGAACAACACCGAGGAATAAGAGCCAGTTTCCTACAGAAAATCTTCCAAAATCAAATTTAAAAATGTTATATTCTTTACTTCCAAGTCCAAAGAGAAAACTAATATATTAACTAATATATTGGCTATGGACTAGGGATAAAAATCAAATTCACTGCAGGTTTAATATAAATATTGAAATATATGCCAATGAATGTGAACAATGTTTTTTCTTAAAAAACTAAATGTTTATTTATATCTGTCAGAATTGAAAAGCGCGCTAGTTTGGAGTTATTTACATCTTGCCTTGTTTACTCTTTTACAATCATGAGACCCGCCACTCACTTGTTTGACAGATCTGCGCATGCGTTGAAATCAATCATTGCCAACGTTGAAAATAAAATACAACAAGAATCAAACAAACTTCTTAGAAGGATAATTAATATGTTTAATAAAAGGTAAGTGTTCTTCCTTAAGTCAAAATTCCTTATTTAAATTATTTAAAACAATGTTATACGTTGTTCCTTCTGTCCTTTTACTTTCTTGAATGGATGTAAAAAGTATTATTTGTCAGGCCAGCATTACAGCGGGCAAACTTTGAAGAGCTTAGTTTCAAACGAAAATAAATTGGAAACTATTCACAAAAATTAGAAAAATATAGAGAAATACATGGTAGGGTGGTAAATAACGTCACACTGCCGAAGAGGATGATGAGCATAAACCCAACAAACAAATTTGTTTACATCCTGGAGATCATGATCTTTTTTGCTACATCTGAGCTTCATGTGCTGCTCACTGAACTTCACTACACACCCAGAGAACTCCTTAAATGCCACACTAATCTGGAGAAATCCAGCAGCACATGCTACAAGCTTCGTCACGATCCATCCAATGAGGCCTCTTCCTTTAGTCAATCCACCAATAGATTTTGATGTTCGTATTAATGTTTGTTCAATGGTAATGTCAATCCAATTGTCTGTGAAAACACTGTTCTTCTTATCGTAAAGCAGCTTTTGTCAACAAACTTTTCTAAGACTTCCTTTTCCATTTTTTTCTGTAGACTTAACATTTGCTGGGCATAGAGATGAGCTGATTTTGCGTATGGCAAGTGACCAGGTGCATGAAATTATGACGTCTTGAAAACTGTGTCGAAGTGTAATTGTTAGTCACCAATTCTTTCTGCTAAGATGAAGTCTAGCACAAGGTTGACCAGCTGGAACTCTTGTAGCCAAAGCTTTGATGTCCTACTCATTCTGCTGAGTTTTTGGCATTTCTCTACAACCTGGGACATTATCTCGTTTATCTGGCCATCTTTTATAGATTCATCAATTGTTTTTTCTTTTGTGATTACTTTTGAGTGGATTTCATCAAATGTATTTTTCATAAGCAGCTTAAAAGATGGAAATTCTTCAAAAATCAGCGCCATCAGAGCAGCTCTACTTAAGAGCTTGCGTACGCATGTCCTGATAGAAGATGAGTTATAGTCGCTTTTCCACAAAGAGTAGACCAGAGCTCCTTAATCCCTCTCCCTTCCGTGAATTTTCCACAGCACCCTAAGAAACTCATAAGGAGATGGAAGCCTCCCAACAATACAATCACGTATGTTATGTTGTTATCATCTGCTGCATTGGCATTTTGTAGTAAATATATTTTAAATCATTTGATATTATCGAATATGAAGTTTAAATATCTTACACTAACCTCAAAATAACTTCTATATACATTCAATTGTCGAAAGTTTTCTGGAGAAGACAACTTCAAATAATTTCTAGAGGCATATAATTTTTCGAAAAAAATTCAAGCTAGGAAAAGTCTAAATAACTTCTGGAAGCATCTACATTTTAGACAATTATGGAGGAAAACCCCTTCAAATAGCTATCAAGAGAATTAAATTGTTAAAAAATAAACTGGTTGAGAATATTAAAAATAGCTTCTGGAGGCATCCAAACTTTATAACAATTTTCGAAGGATGCTACTCAAAATAGGTTCTAGGAACAGCCAAATTTCAAAATAATTTGGAGGGGGCACTTCTCTAAATATCTTTTAAAATAGTCTAAATTCAAAAAAGTGGGGAAGGACCACTTCAAATTATGGACAGGGAAAACTGTAAGTCGAGTGTAGAGAGGGGTGATTGCCCCTCTTGGAATAAATTAGCCCCCTTCTAGATGTAGCTCACATCTTCTGGTATTCTCGAAATGAAGCTAAAAGACTTGAATAAAACTGCAAATAACTTCTAAAGACATTCAATTTTTAAAATATGCCAGGTGGGGACCACTCCAAATAGTTTCTAGAGACATCCAATTTTAATGATTTGCCGAGAGGGAAGCACTCCAAATAGATTATACATACATATAATTTTCAAAAATAGTCCAGGTGACAACGCCAAATAGCTTTTAAATACATTCTATTTAAAAAAAATCCAGGTGAGAATATTTCCAAATAAAGTAATATTTTCAGGAGATGACAGCGTTACTTAGGCTACTTGTGAGTGATATGAAAGAGAAATGTGTATATTTTTGTTGATTATTTTACTGTTATAAAAATAATAACTTTAATACTTGTATGAATTCCTTGTATTTTCTTCTTAGAGAACATACCTTTTCTGCTCTTGTTCTACAATCATTTGCTTTACATTTTTGCTGTATATTATGTATATGATTGGTGGATTTACCAACATTTAATTATTTTTAATCGTACATTAAACAGAAGGGACATTGTTTATTAATGTTAAGTGTAGTGCCTTATATTAATTGTTTCAAAAACAAAAAATGATATATTTGGAGGCAATATAAGTTAAGCTCTGTATAAAATATTTCTCTGTATATAATATTTCAGGATACAAATTAAACCTTTGAAATACATGGTATGGTTGCTAAACAAATATAAATATCCAGAACTATGGAAAGCCCTTATCAATATGAAAATACGCTAGGAATGTCACAAGTGAAATCTTCAAATAAAGCCAGAGTTAATTGTGTTATTTTGTCTTATTTTTCTCGGTTATTAATTTTACCTAATATTGAACCAATGTTCACTTAACTATGACGAATAATTTTTTTCATAGGTACTAGTTACACCTCCAGATACACCTGTCTATGAACCATTGCTCAAGTCCTGCTGCTTTTTTCATCATCTTAGTGAATGTTGATACACTTATTTAAGGTTAATCATTACTCTGTCTCATTCCTACTAACCAGCCTAGAGCTAACACATAAAGAGACGAGTATATTTCTCTGTGTGAGCGCACACAAGCCCAACAAGAATATGGAACCAACCCATGGTATCTACTCAACTTGACCAATGAAATCCCCGACCTTTTCCCTGAGTTCCCCTGATCATTTCCTAAAATTCCCCACTAAAAAAGTATGTCACTTCCTTCTAACTCGCCCCCCCCCACCTTTCCACCTTTGTTTTTATATTAATATTTTTTAAATAATAATAAGTTTTAAAATTTGAATTAAAATTGTTTACTAGGAATTAAAAATATATTATATTACACAGCTACAAACAAAAAAAATGACATAATTTACTGATTATTGTATTTCATATTTTGAGTAAATTATCATTTTTCCGGGTTTTTATTGTGATTTACCAGATTCCCGACTTATTCCCGTTTTTCCCCCGATCAATTCAAATTCCCGGCTAATTCCCGTTTTCCCTGATTTTCCCGGATGGTAGACACCCTGTCAACCACGCACTGCTATTTGTATTATCACTTTAGTTACACTTCATACTTCAATTATGATGCCAATAGAACACTTTTAAATGACATTAAAAGTTAAAACATGTCCCTGAACATTACTATTATCAAATATTGAGGAACATTATCTGAAATGACCAGTAACAGGAACATTATTTGTCTGCAAATAAGAATGTACTTCCTCTAGAATGATACTTGATGAGGAGTACAATGGAGGTTGTTCTCTTGCTCGTCGTCAAGTTGGTCTGGGTCATATACTGTGATAAACACTGTCCCATGGAACATAAACCATGTTCCTCAACCACTGGTACATCGTGATTGGTCGCTGTCCTTGCAAGTGAGGTCGCTCCTGGATGCACCAAGTAATAAACACTGTTCCATGTTCCTCAACCACTGGTACATCGTGATTGGTCGCTTCCACTTTGGTTTATAACATGTCTTCCACAGCAGTCTTCACTCAACAACATTTTGAACCTAAGACGTAAATTATGAATCATTTCTTTGAAAACTAAAGCGCTCATGATGTACAGTAAAATCAAATCTAACGTAGACCTATGTCCTAGTGTCCTCGGTTATTCCCTCCATCTCACATTTACAAACTAGTTGATACTATTTATCTTTTGGCTAACATTTTAATGGAAAAAGTCTCTCTTCAATAGATGATCCTGTATCTTCGTCAATAAATAGCACAAATATAAAATGTTCTACCTTGATTTTAATTTTCTTTCAACTCAAGTATCTACCTAATTTGAAAGTATATTACCCCCTCCCCCCTTGTGTGGGGTCACGCTTCCCCCCGGGAGCCCATATTGAGCATCTCCATCTCCGAGGGCTGTACCACTGGTTTGCCGGCCGCCTGCCGTCTCAAGTCCTTGCCCCGTATCAGCACGGTCATCACCAGACCGACCGTCAGCAAGCCGGTCAGGGTGACGTTGGTCACCAAGTCACCCCAAACCTCCAACACCTCGCCGGCTATTAACGTGAAGGTCACGCCGAAGATCTCGGAGGCGGCGTTCATTATACCTGAAGAGGTTCCTTCTGGTTCAGGATATGTCAACTCCGCGGCGAACTCGTAGCCAATTCCCAGGTATCCGGTCATGAAGAACCTGGAGGTATTAATACACTACAGTGACTGAGGCTACCGCTTGATACTTGTGGACAACAGGGACCACTAGGAACTAAGAGTGGGATACTTGTTACTATAATGGCCAGCATCAAATATTAGCACCAACCAGTATCATCGACTACTTTAAACATAGCTTGCATTCATTTTTAAAGAAAAGAAATTAATAGGTATTCTTACAATAGTGGAGATGGGAATTGAACCCATAACCCGTGGTGAGCTATCCTGTGCTCAGGGTCAATCTTCACTAAGGCATGATGGGAAACTTATCGCCGCCACATACAGTAGCCCCGTGGCTTCTTTGGTGCTGACTGACAGCTCACAGAAGATCACTTATGACAGTCAACATTTAGGTAAACACCTAAATTTTGACCGTCATAAGTGACAGCTGCTAAACACATGTTTTTGCAGATCATCTGGTTCGGCGTAGGGATACGTAATTTGGTCTGGTAACTTTTTAAAGTTGTCAGTCAGCACCAAAGAAGCCACGGGGCTACTGTACATAGCCTAGAGATGATCTCCATCTGTTGTTTATCAAGATATGTGAACTGGCCTTGGTCCTCATGTTTCTGGTGATGGTCGGTGGAGCCATGTTTGTGACTATGTGTTAGTCTGTGTATAGTGATGGACTAAATCAATAGAGCGTTGTATTCTAGTATTCGACAGATGGATTTATTACTGGCAGCGATACCCCTCTTATCTAAACACATCATACCATCTTCAAATGATTGCACAAGTGTTGGCTTTCTGGGGTGTTCACTACTAAGCAATAACAAGCCGGAGTTAACACAATAATGTTGTAACAAATTAACAAATCAATTAGTTTTGAATGTAAAATGTATCATTATCTAACTGCATTTATTGATATTGGATTATTGGTGAGTTTTATTGAGAAACCTGCCGATGCTAAGCTCTACACGATGCAACGTGAAGAACCATCTCTGATGGATGATATTGTGTGTATATATGACCTAATATTTTAATTATTTAAAATAATACATCTTGGTGGTATTTGTTGGACATACAACCCCTTCAATTACATCATTTAAAACTTCTCTAAATTGATGCCTGATATTTATATTTTTTCAGTATTTGGTAAAATTTCATAACTCTTTGGTGAGTTGAATGGGTAAATGTTTTATTGCCAGGTTAAAAGCAGAATGATGACGTTGATTTTAAAGTTAGCTGATATAAATATATTATATATCCAGTTTAAAAAGTCATTAAAAATAGAATAACTGGAATGAGCCAATCGTACAACTTCCTTACATAATGTACCAGTAGAGGTAGCTACTAGGTGCTGCTCATGGTCAGTTTTAACGTCAGACCTCTGGGTGCGATAGACATAGTTTAATGCTCATAACAGAAAGACAAACTATTCATTTTATTATTGTCAATTATCAGGGGCGGATTTACGCATAGGCCTAGTAGGCACGTGCCTACGGCGACAGAGTTTAGGGGCGGCAAATTTTGAATGACGAAAAAAAATACATATCTGTTTCTGCTAATTAAAATAATTCTATTGATCATCATGTGTGTGATTGTTGTTTACTGTATCTGTGCACCAACATGACAGAGTATCACTTTAATTCACTGACAATCGTCTTATTTGAAGGTCACTTATTGTATAAAAGGTATTTGTCTGGCATCGACCAGTTCTCTCAGCTGAAATCAAGGCGAACTATACTACAGACTGTGTTATTATTGTGTACACGGTAATAATGTATCTGTAGTAACAGGTTCTACAGTCTACTAATGCAGACTTTATATTATAATTATATAATATTTGAATTTTGTGCTGAGATAGTGCAAGAGTATTTATTTATATTTTCTAAGGCTTTGCTTAGATTCTTAGTACTTTTAAAACCTCACTCTAATAAATAATAAAATAATGTAAGCACTTTTTATCTGATAGCACTTGTCACGTGTGTATAAGGTGTGTATGTGTCGGTGTATGAGGGTTGGTAGGGGGAACGGGGATTTAGAATGTTAGATATTAAGGTAGGAAAATGGGCCGCAAATTATCTAGTGCCTATGGGCGGTAGAGTCGTAAATACGCCCCTGTCAATTATTATAGCTTGGAAAAAAAAAATTTGTTCTCTGTAAACTACCCTTAATTAAGTTTTCCTCAGATAAACAAACATAACATCGTGTTGATCACAATACATACTCTTCATATATACATTTTAAGAGAATTGTTAGACCACTAAAAACAAAACAATTTCAAAAATCACCCGCCTCGGTGGCGTAGTTGGCTAACGCGCTTGTCGTGTTGAGCTCGACTGCAGAGGACGGGGAGATCAAGGTTCGAATCTCGGTCGGGTGAACTGGGGTTGGTTTTTCCTAAATGGTTTTCCACTCTCCCTCCACGCAAATGCGGGTTCACTTCCTCTAATTCAACCTTCCCAATTCCTAATCCATTAGAGTAATTAGTACTTAAAGCATATAACCCGAACGGGTAGTAAGACACGGTGCTAAATATTATTATTATTATTATTATTTAATTTAAAAAATCCCATTTTTAATCCTCAAATTATCTGTATTAATAATAATAAAAATAAATTATTTTTATCATGTAAAATAATTTTCATATACTTTTTTTCATTAAATCTTAAAAGCCATTTTCTAGAAATTTCAAAGTATATCCTAAGTAAACTACCCATAAATTAATTTATTCTATAAAAATCAACACCTAGCATTATTTATAATTTAAAATAGCCTGCAAATACCAATTTTAAAAAAGAACATTAAAGCTAGTTTCAAAAATTTCAAATTTTTCTAAAATCAGTCATTACTATACTAGTATTAATTTTATTTTTTCAGAAAAGTAAATATCTAAAATTATTTATAATGTGAAAGAGCTTACGGATACCCATTTTGAACAATGTTGTTACAGTAATTCTTAAAATATCATAACAAAAAAAGTAATCAGCACTCTACACATAAACAATTCCTTCCCCTTCCAATCTCTCCAAAATACAGTTTTATTTGGCATGTTAAACACTCCCCAGATATCAATTTTAAACAAAATCACATTGGCCATTTTAGAAATATTTTGAATTAAACAAAAATCTCATAAGTAAACTAGCCTTAATTTGAGGGCTAGGGTAAAATTTTAAAAAAATACCCGAGATATGGCCATAAAATATATAAATATCAAGTTTGAACCAAAGCCATAAAGCCATTTTGGATCTGGGACTAGAGGTAGGATTGTAAAAGCCACCGTTTTGGTTTTGGTAAAACGTAAACACTCATTATATATAAAGATCTAAATGTATTCCCAATTATGATTCTTGCTCTTGATATGAGGAAGTAAAGATGATCAAATTCAATAAATGTAGTTTTCAACGCACCTACTTTACAAGTTTAGATTCAGATAATTGTCTGTACTTGTTCTTATATTGTTTCCAATAAATACAAATTGATAGGTTTATTGTAATAATATAACATGTTAATTTGGGTAACAGAGAATAAAAAATATAGTCCTCTAAGTTCTTATCTTGTCATTGAATTAATTGTACTCCTTCATATTTTCTGACATGCATTGTTTGGTATCCATACAGATATTTCCTATTTGGCTGATGGTGCTGACATGGTCACATGGTCCTGACATGGTCACATGGTCACATGGCCACATGGTCACATGGCCACATGGCCACATGGTCACATGGTCACATGACCACATGGTCACGTGGTCACATGGTCACATGGTCACATGGTCACATGGCCACATGGCCACATGGTCACTAACAGTTAGGTGTGCCGGGGAGAAGCTGCAAGAGGCATAGGATAGGGTGTGACGTGGTGGTGTGGTGGTGGTGTTGTGGTGGTGGTGTGGTGTGGAGAAGGAGGAGCTGAATGTATCACAGGTGCTTGGGGGACCAAGTTACTATTAGCCTGGTAACTCACTCACACTTGTAACGTCTGTCCGATCTGACTGATGAAGATATTCCATTTTCCGAACCATACCTTTGGTCCACCTATACATATAGACTTGTTACCTAGTTTACCTATTTACATTTCTCTGTGTTACTCATAATATTATGCTTTCTTACATTTAACATGTTTAATTATATTTACATGGTTCATGAATTATGTAGGAGTTAGTTTTGGTCACTGAGGTTTTAGGGGCACGGACCCGTGCCGGTCCTGGTGGCTCAGATGGCATGTTCCGTCTGGTCTTGGTTTTCGGGGTGGTCATGACAACATACCAACATAACGTAACAATATAAACTACACATATTGTTTGGAAATACTTTTAAAAACATATTTCTTTAACTTTGGAAAGGTGTTTTTTGATTTAGGGTATTTTATTTGATAAAAGGAGAGTAGATCCCTAGAAAAGGGTAAACTTACCCCAAGAAAGCTCCAGTGACAAAGACTAGAGAAATGTAACCCAGTTGGAGTGTAAAGGTGTATCCGACCATCCCGACTAGAGCCATGCAATACACCACCATTGTTGTGGGTCTGAAACAGTCACACCGACTTATGTTGAGCTTGAACAGTTACCATGGCTCATGATAGCCTAGCATTACCACGTGACTTCAACCTTTATTTGATCGCTTGCCAAAAGAAAAACACAATTCCAGAGGTGATACATTTTATTAGATCTATGAAGATCAATGCCAGAAGCTAACTCCCGGATCAATAAGTAAATGCACTACAAACTAATCAAGGAGAGAAATTTTAACTGACGTAAGTTAAATTCTTTTTGGGAATAAATATTTTACCAGATACCGAACCACCAACAATTAGATTACAAAAAGTGAGCTACAAACTACAAATTCTGACTTGGTCAAAATGGCCCCATTGCGACAGTTTTTATGCTAGAAATGAAAATTCTCCAGTGAATATTGTTTCTTGCTCAGTGTAGTGAAGTATACACTATTCTTTTGTCTCCTAAATGTCAACTATCAGTTCAATGGCAACCAATATTTTGTGTCTTCTGCTCGACTTGACAACCAATTGACTGTCGCCAGCTGCTATGTGGGGACCACCGGTTGATTGAGTCAACTTCAAACGGTATTTTATTTATTTAAGCGTCTTATACCCTTTTCTCGGAGAAGACATATAAGTACCACAAATGTGGACTAATGAGGCCATTAGTTCTTGACTGCTTTTCTATATTAAATCACACATATTTTAACACCAATTTTAAAACATTTAATGCACAGCCCACTTACTTGAATTTATGTGTTTTATCTAAAACGACTCCTCCAATGACTGAACCAGCAACCCCTGCCAGAACCATGGTTAGACCAATCAATCCGCCATCCTTCTGAGCATTCTGGTAACAAACAAACAAACAAAGAACTAGTAACAATGAATGAATGTCTTCATTACACAATGTTCAATTACCAGTAACATATCGCATCATGGTCAACCAATCAGTGGCGGCTAGTGTAGAGGCACTGCGGAACTGCAGCACCCCTTATTTCCACTTGATATTTTCGATAAAATTTATTATAATGAGTCCTTTTTTCTTTAATTCTTTATTTATTTTTGTAGTACTATAAATATTCCTTAAGCTCAATGTCAGTACTTCAGTAGACGTCCCCCAGTTTATGAAAAAGTTACAAAAATTAATGTATGGAACTGTGCTCTTCACAGTGCCAACGACGTGATATTTGACTGTTGTGCGCATGCGCACATAGGAGGGGGTGGAGAGGAAGGCGGTACTGCCAGGTAGAGAGAGAGAGAGAGAGCACTGTTGCTCTCGCAGTTCCGGCTCTGGAGTGAAGGTAGAAACAAGTTTTTTTTACTCAGCGTGTGTTGTACTTAAAAACCGTGTACTATATTCATGGATGTGATAAAGTGTAGAAGAGTGTAGAGTTAGATTATTATTCTGCTTCCATCTATTCTATTTGATTCATTTTTTTTTCGGTTCTTTTATTTACCATAAAGACTAAATGCGCTTGCATTACTTTAAGTGGAGAGAAATTTCCTCAATTGTCATCCAGAGATCAAGGAGATAATTACTGAACTTTTTGCGCAAATCAAATCAAGAAGAATGGATTTCATTTTTAAATGAATATATCAAGATAGAACTGTAACAATTTAAGTTAAAGTATTAAGTAAGTAAATAAGTTTTTTGTTAAGATTTTATCAAGTTCCTCACTAATGTTTATTTTTATAGTTTTTTTTCTTTTTACACAATTTTAAAACAAAGGCTTAATATTTTCTGGAGCAGCACCCCTACTAATTTTAGCCACGAGCCACCATTGAAACCAATCTAGCAGGACAACAAAATCGATACGTGTTGATCACAAATCAAATAATTAAGTTTAAATCACAGTCCAACGCCGGGTTATATATGAGATATTAATTTTAGTATAAACATTGTTTGACATGTTGTAATGTTAATATAAACATTGTTTGAGATGTTGGAATGTTAATATAAACATTGTTTGACATGTTGAAATGTTAGTATAAACATTGTTTGACATGTTGAAATGTTAATATAAACATTGTTTGAGATGTTGAAATGTTAGTATAAACATTGTTTGAGATGTTGAAATGTTAGTATAAACATTGTTTGACATGTTGAAATGTTAATATAAACATTATTTAATCACTTGGTCCGAATTAAATACTCACTGCAGGTGGGCCCGTAATGCTCATCCATATTTGAAAGATTAGTTAAAATTTAAAGTAAAAATATTGTTTAATTATGTTTATGGGCAAGTAATTGGTAGGAAATACATATTCACATTCTTAAAGCATCTTGTTATTTGAAACTTTCATATTACCAACAGCTGTTCTATGCTTCCATACATGCTACCGTAACACACAAAAAACACGCCATTTGTACCCCAGAGTGTCTTGTAGATATTATATTAGCTGTTACAGTATACCAGTGTCCTTGTTGATATTATATTAGTTCTTATAGTATACAAAAATGTCCTTGTTGATATTATATTGGTTATCAAAGTTTACCAGAGTGTCCTTGTTGATATTATATTGTAACTCCGCCCCCCCTTTATTTATATCACAAATAAAAGTCAGGTTGGTCACAAGAGAGTTTATTAATTATTCTCAACAATAACAATACTCCAAGAGAAAAGAGTGGGACATGCCCAGAGCTAGGCGCCGGCAAAACAAGGCCATAGTAAACAATATACAAACAAATAATGGGGCATGACCTCACGTAATAAGATGGCCGCCGAGGGGACCCACAGCATTAACAAACATTTAAATTGACCTTCATACAAGTCCGTAATGTACGATGATAATAATAGTGCATAGGAACCATAACCCGCATACTAACAATAAACACTAGACCTAGACTGTTCACCATCGGCGACTCCCCAATAACTTATGAATAAGAAAGAGTTCCCAAAGAGGGTTACCATCACACCCATTCTAAAGCCCAACAAGTTGAACCAAGATCCATAACACAGATGGATCATTAAAATAGAATAATCTAGCAATAAACTATACTAACACGCTACGAGCCCGGGTTTGCGACCCCAGGTATAACCAACAAAGTTAAGATCTATGGAAATTAAATTACTCTATAATGACAGTAACAAGACCGTTCCACAGGATTTCACACAAATACCCAAAAGGTACAATATAACTAAACATCCCGCACACCAAACGTAGTGGTGTTAACGGTCCCTAAACGATCCGTGAAGCGGATGAGATACGTTTGCCAGAATAGTAATATCTCTAAGTCCAAACTGCGCCGTCATGACCTCTACAAAATCGCAGTTCTAATATATAATAAATTAGGCTAAATAATAAGTAAATATCGTCCAAAACGTAATTTAGAATTCGTCGATAACCAAACAGAATTTTGATACAAGTAAACTAAATCTAAATTGACACTAAGTGTCTCACCTAGAGAATGCGGAGAAATGTGTGTCATGGCTATAGAGTCCTGCCATTATATACACCAAGGTAGAGTCACTTGTTCTCACAGCGCGGGAAGCAAGGCAGGAAAAAGGGGACAGGGGAGTGCACTGTTCCGGAACACTCTCACATGTACTGGACGAGATTTCAAATCTCGCGCTACTCGACCGGCCGTTAACTTCACGGCACTGTCGCTGGCGCGTACGGGCCCGCGCATGTCGATCGTCTCTTATTCACTCTCGGGGTGTGGCAGCTTAGAGGCGTAACTTCGGGTGACGGTTACTCGTCTCAGTTGAAAATAATCTGGGTGGTGAGGTGATGTGTTTGTGTGGAGCCTCGTAGAGCAGCCAAATGGAGGCAGAGTTGGTGAGTCAATGCAATCATTTCCCTTCCATGTTGTGACTCGGTCACAATATTAGCACTTACAGTATACCAGAGTGTCTTTGTTGATATTCTATTGGTTATCAAAGTTTACCAAAGTGTCTTTGTTGATATTCTATTGGTTCTCAAAGTTTACCAAAGTGTCCTTGTTGATATTCTACTGGTTCTCAAAGTTTACCAAAGTGTCCTTGTTGATATTCTAATGGTTCTCAAAGTTTACAAAAGTGTCCTTGTTGATATTATATTAGTTCTTATAGTATACCCGAGTGTCCTTGTTGATATTCTAATGGTTCTCAAAGTTTACCAAAGTGTCCTTGTTGATATTATATTAGTTCTTATAGTATACCCGAGTGTCCTTGTTTATATTCTAATAGTTCCCAAAGTTTACCTAAGTGTCCTTGATATTCTAATGGTCCTCAAAGTTTACCGAAGTGTCAATACTTCTACCACACTCAGGCAATGCAGTTCACTGAAGTGACAATCATCTATTAAACTCTTCTTTCTGTTGGTGCTACACATCAGCGGACAATGTGAACATCTCACAGTCACGGTCACTTTTAACCCAACCCAAGGTTTATATTCAGGAAGACCTGGAATGGGGGGCAGCCCCCCTCCCAACAAATATCTTCCTTTGTACTTGTTCTTCAACAGATATATTGGTAGGTGGAATCATGTGTACATTATTCAACATGACAAACATGTTTGTTTTGGTGCCTGTTAAATCATACTAGAAGGTTTCTTCTTTTTTCTTCAGTAATGCATCTGTTAATTCCAAAAACCTGTCCAATAAAGCCCACGTGGTTTTATTCACACTCTCACCAAAGTTGGACACACGTGTCCGAAAGAGAGGCTGGTAACTCTCCTGGTCTTCTCCTGGTAAAGTTTTTAAAATCAGCTATCTTTATCTACTCTTTGATCTTTGACTGAAGCCCAAATTTTCAGTTTTATATTCAAGAATTTCAGAGTGGAGGGAAATAAACCAAGAAGGGGTGAATTTATTCCAGGGTAGGTGGCAAATACTTCCCAAGGTTTGGGGGCAGTACCCCTCCCTTTTTCACAGCCATTGTTCACCCTACTGTTACTGAAATTGCACAAGTAAATCAAATGACACTAAATATTGTTGTCAGAACAGAAGTGAAGATACCAATAGGATGTTGCGTTATTTCCCGTCATGTGTGGCAAGATGTCCACCCCCCAAGTCAGTCTACAGGGCGGTACTGACCTTGAAATGAAGCAGCAGCACTTGATTCAGGAGTGTGGACACAGCGTAGAACACTCCAACATTGATCCCGTAACTGGCCAGTAGGAGTAAGAAGTTTTTATTGCCAGCAAGAGCTTTCAACGACTTTACGTAGGAACTTTTATCTTCTTGACACTTGATAGAGGCCTGGGCTGGACTTGGAGGAACCGGAGGAGCCTTCTGGAACACTACAACACACTTTCTGGAACACTACAGTGACAAGCTTTCTGGAACACTACAACAAACCTTCTGGAACACTACAGTGACAAGCTTTCTGGAACACTACAACAGCAAGTTATATAACTAGTTTACTTTTAATGTGGGTAGTACATAGAATATAGCTAGTGTTCTACTAGTGTTGGTAGTACATAGGGGACTATGTCCTAGGAATTGACCTTGACCCGCTGTACAGCAGGTGTTTCTAATTCATCTCTTGGTGCTAAAAAGGTTTCATTATCTTAGCCCTGTTCACTTGAATGACATAATTCAAGTCACTTCTAGCCATTCTTTCAACTAGACTAAAGCATGAGACTAGAGATAATGGAGGCTATTTAAGTTAAAGGATAAATGACCAGACAAAGATAGACACTCAGCCTCAACACCCAATATACTAACAAATGCTAGTTCATATACCTCACAGTCAACCTTTTCATCCATTACATTAATAACCATGTTCTTTGACCCACACTGCTAACATAAAGTAAAATAATAAGGAAATAACCTCTAAATTAGTGAATAAAATCAATAAATATGTATTCAATGTATAAAATATTAAAATTGTCAACATCTGGTTGATGTTAGATTCAATGCGAGTCGAACACTTCATACAGCGTGCAAGTTTAAACGTGTGAGACTGTTTCCACATGGCGGGATAGGGAAGTTGAGACTTGCCGAGCTCGTATGAACATGACACGAGTAATGAATGTCACAGTATAGGGGACAGGGGAAGCTGCATTCTCCTCCTAACTTTAAAATAAATTAACGCCCATCCTCTAGATTTGTCGTCCCCCTCGACCACACACCTTTTCATATCCTCAAAAATGAAACTGAAAGATGGTCTCACATTAAAATTAAAATAGATTCTGGAGGCATACAATTTTCAATACTTTTCCAGGGAAAAACCATTTCAAATTGTTTTTAGAGGCATATCATTTTCATTTATTTGCTAGGGGAGGATCCCCCAACACCCCAACACTCCCACCCCCAGTGTGACACCCCTGCATTCAGCACAAATGACCAGGATTCAAACCTTTTGTATTCATAGATAAAATGCTGCTATTTTAAGTAAACGAAAACTGCCCCAACCAACCTTCACATTGGTTAAATGAAATCAGCTATCAGTTTCACCAACTTAGCCGCTTATATACGATCTAAAACATGGACAAATATGGTTCCTATATTTATTGATGTTGTTATAATGACGGTTTTTTTTAATAAAATATGTTATGGCAGGCGTATCGAATGTAAGAAGGATGATTCAAATTTATAAACTATATTCTGATCAGGACTCTTGACAATTATTGTTTGGTGGCAGAAATACATGATGTAAAGGAATTGGAGTTTGGATGGCAAGTATTTGTTTTATAAATGGTGTAGGCCAACTCTTAATTGAACATTCCTTTTTATTACTACTGATGCATGTTGTGTGTTCGTGTTCTACAGTGATAATGATAGTAATAATATCTGCACGTTTATCCAAGTAAGAGAAAATGGCATGTATGATTGGTTTCCATAATCTACGATATTGTCATTGAGATGCTCGTCAATGGAGAGCGGTTATTTAACCTCACGGTTATAGGCCTTATTTCAGATGTCACTCTTCACTTGTGCTTTGTATATGATGATGGGCTCACTCGCTAACGAGTAAGATTATCTTCCACGGATATAATTAGTTGAGATTGTGACTATAAAGACCAATCCTGGAGTTACAGACTCACCCACAGTGCTGGCACACGTCGTCTCCGTTAATCACTGGTTGTTGAGGGTTGACTCTCCTATGATGTATTCACTCTTACCAATAATTGCGCTTGTCAGATTTATATCTTCGTCGTTGTAGTTCAAAGTGTTGTTGGCCTTAGTGGACAAGCTGACGCCATGCCGGGCGATTGGCCACTGTGGCCTCCCAGTTGTCAATGTCGACTAGTAACTTCTTGGTATTGAACTTAAGAACGTCCCTGTACCATTCTTACTGTCCCCCCAGGTTTAGTTGGCCATCCTTCAACAGTAAACACATAATCTTCTTTGGGAGTTGAGTTTCGGGCATTAGAACAACGTGGCCTGTCCATCGAAGTTGATTCTTGATGATCAACGCTTCAGTACTGGTGGTATTGGCCTCTTCTAGGACATTGATGTTAGTACGTCAGTCTTGTCAGCTCACTCTGAGGATTCTCCTAAGACAACGCTGATGTTACCTCTCCATACATTTTAGGTGCCTTCTGTAGGTGGTCCAAGCTTCGCATCCGTAAGTGAGAGTTGGTATTATGATATTTTGCTACTCGTACAGTTTGGTCTGAGCTCTAATATTATGGCTGTCAAAGACTCTTTCTTGCAACCATCCAAAAGCTACGCTAGCACATTTTAGGGGGTGTTGGGTTTCACTCTCAATATTAGCATATGTTAATAGGCGACTTCTAAGGTAAGAAAAGTGTTCGATGTTCTGCGAGTTCTTCCCATTGATTGTGATGGCAGGAGCTGCAATGCTGGAATTGAGTGCAGGTTGATACATAAGCTGCGTTTTCCCGATAATAATGTTTAGTCTAATGAACGTGTATGTCTCAGTAAATGTATTCAAAATATCCTGGAGGTCCTCTTCTGAGTTGGCCAAAACAACGTCATCTATGTACTGGAGTTCGAGAACTAACTCTTGGTCTTCGCTCGTAGTCTTCTAAGGTTGAATAAACCTTCATCCGTCCTGTACACTCGATGGTAGTTTCCCGTCTATAAGAGATAAATTATAATTTCAACAAATATTGAGAATAGAGTGAGGTCAATTACACATCCCTGCTTGACACCCGTTGTGGTTTCAAAGGGTTTTCAAAGTCCATTGCTCCGAACAGTGCCATTCAAATTATCGTGTAGCAGTCGAAGAATCTGAATGCATTTCGGGGGGAAGTCGATTTGAGCTAAGATCCTCCAAATAGCATCTCGAATAACCGAGTCGAAGGCCTTGACAAGATCAATGAAGGCCATGTCTAGAGGGTGGTTTTGTTCCCTGGATTTCTCCTGTATTTGCTTTGCCCTGAAGATCATATCAGCTGTACCTCGGTTGGATCTAAATCCAAATTGTGTTTCTGGTTAAGACTCTTCGGCGAGTGGTATCAGACGGTTGGATAGAATTCTGGCAAGAGTTTTGCCGGCAACAGAAAGAAGGGCTATTCCACGTTCCGCGATAGTTGCCACACTGAGGCTTGTCCCCCCCCCCCCCCCCCTC
>CABFVX010003559.1:63225-82984 GCA_902151425.1 Timema shepardi | reverse complement strand
TTGTCAGAGGTGAAGGAAGGGTTTGGTAATCAGATAAATCTTTGCCACGACCGAGGATTGAACCCCGGCCGTCAGCACAGAAGTCTCACACCTTACACCTGGACCGCCAGGTCACCGGCTTTAATTAAATTAATGTGAACGAGGTAGAATTTTTGAGTAAATGTTTACACTTTAATTCAGAGGTTCGTGATTCGAACCCTGACCCCCACTTTACTGGAAAACCAGACTAAACGAGTTTTACGCCTATAACTGTGTGCCCATCAATCGGGGTGATCTTTTTGTTGATCAGAGTACCTGCGTTTATAGAAATTAAAAACTATTGCTTGCTTAGTATTTAAAAATATTAGTTTTATATATCTTTGTCCGAGACCTTAGCTAAGTTGGTAGCGTGGCTGACTACTAAGTTAAGGGTCCCGTGTTCGATTCCCAGCATGACCGAAAAAATTATCATCGGTGAAATGTTAGAGACTGGATGCTGTGCCTGTTCTAGTCTTAAGATAGATTATAATGCATATGAAGCTACGACAGGCCTAACAAGCCGATAGTGGAAATAATATGGCTTGAATAAAGAACTCACCCAGGCAACAGGCGGGAAACAGTACTGGGTGTAAAGTTTTGTACATCTATATAAATTATGGAGTAGCATGGTCGATTCATCTGGGAAACGGGTACATTCTTAAATAATTCATTTTATTTATTGTAGTTGAAATTAATTGGTCTTGTTGTTGTAGCCTTATAGGTCAATTTTATTGATAGCTCTATAAAAAAAATACGAAACAATTGTGCAGTACATACTATCTCAAGTAATGTTCAAAAATATATTTTCACTGTATTAAAAAAGTAGGTTATCCTAAAAAACAAACCTTGCTAATTACAGTAAACACAATTTTAAGAAGAGCAATTTTGGAAGAATTTCGATTTTTTTTTAAATCACTCATAAGTAAACTACCCTTAATCCGAGGGTTGATTTCAAAATAAAAAATATCTTTAGGTCTTACAATCTAACATCTAAACATATGGATAGACAGAATTGTAAAAGCTATGTTTTTATATTCAGTCGAACATAATACGTAAGAATTCGTTATAATGTCAAGGTTGAAAATTTTCACGATTACAAGACTTTCTCTTAATATGAGAAAGTAAAAATAATCCAAGCCATATTGAAAATGGCCCTTTGGTTGGGAAATGGCCTGTGTGGTAAGCAAATTAAGGTGCGGCAGAAGGGAGTGCGAGTAATTTTACAGTTTTTAGAGGATTACATTTTTTTTTTTGCTAAAATAAGTCAAATATTTCTACAGTAGCAACATAGAACTTAGTTTTATGCACATGCTAATATCCACAGATCTTGAATATCTATCAAGGATGTCCTGAAATTTTGGCAAAAAAATTTCTCTTTATTGGAAAAGTTTTGACAAAATTCAAGGACACCGTTGACAGATATTCAAGATCTGTGGATATTAGCATGTGCATAAAACTAAGTTCTATGTTGCTACTGTAGAAATATTTGACTTATTTTAGCTAAAAAAATGTAATGCTCTAAAAACTAAGATTACTCGCGCTCCCTTCTGACGGACCTTAAGGCGGCCGCCTCGGTCAGCGAGAGGCTATCAATCGCTGTCAGGCCCCATGGCTTAAAATACATTGGTTTGTGTCGTTTTCTGAAATTACTTCTCCAATCTGTCTAAGCTTATACTCCCTTTAACCCTTCACTTTCAACCAGCCTTTGTCATGTTAACAAGAAAGAGGGGAAAGCATACTACGAAACATTTTATCTCGAGGTAAAGAAGAAAGCCCGATAATAGTTCTCAAATATATTAAAATTTTCTGTTGTGAGCATATAAAAAAATTACTAGTTAATAGAAGAAGAATAAACTAGAGCCCTTTTTCAACAAGTTTATTCTCTTGGCTTTGCAAATATGCTTTAAAATTCGTTCAAAATGAGCTAATGCCCCATTTCCACACTTTATTAATAATAAAACTATAAACATAGGGTTCTTAAGAAATAATAACCGTGTTGGTGACCTGGCGGTCTAGGGGTAAGGTGTCAGACTTCTGTGCTGGCGGCCGGGGTTCAATCCTCGGTCCCGGCACAGATTTNGGCGGTCTAGGGGTAAGGTGTCAGACTTCTGTGCTGGCGGCCGGGGTTCAATCCTCGGTCCCGGCACAGATTTACCTGATTACCAAACCCTTCCTTCACCTCTGACAAGACATCTTGTTAATGTGGGGAATGCCAGGCCTCCACCGTGGTTCGGATCCCACGTTAAAACTGTAGGTCCTTCATTTCAACTTACAATCATCCTACCATTACACATTAACGTAAGTGCGTATAACCCGAACGGGTAGTAAGACGCGGTGCTAATAATAATAATAATAATAATAATAATAATAATAATAATAATAACCGTGTTGGAATATTTCGACTTTATCTTGGCGTGAAGCATGTTTTGATACAACACATATCGTAGAATTAAATATTGCGTTAGAGCTGAACGTCTGTGCGGCAATTTCTTTCTTACCCAGGTGGGCCACTTAAAATATATATTTTCTTCATAAGAAATTAGCTTTGTTTTCTAGGTTTTTAGACACTTTTGAGGGTAGTAGCGGAAAGAGTAGTAATATATTATTTTTCTTAGAATAGAGTATTATAAAGTCATACAATTAGTGTTTAAAACCAAATAATTTGACCTTGACGAGGAAATGTATGCAGTTGTTAGGCAACCCAATGTTTCAAAAGAGTGAAAATGGGGAAGGAATGAATCATGTTTATGAATAAGCTTATGTCTTTTGTTCACTTTTTTTTTGTATGCAAAAGCCTTCTACTAAAAGATTGTAGATTAGTGACCCTAATTAAAAGATATTCCTGTATTTGTTAAAATTTACATTGTTTTGTGAGATGATCTGGGTTTTTTCCGGAATTTTCAAGACACACATGCCAAAAACAAACTATTTTCCCCAATTTCAAGACGCGTGGCAATCTTGTTTTTTTTTAGTTGTGCTAATATTAATGTAGCCCTTTGATTAGGAAGATTTTGCCCCGTTAGCTTAGTCAGTAACATGTTTGTCTACTAAGCTTAAGAGCCAGAGTTCAATTCTTGGCATGGGTGAAAAAATTTTAATTGATAAAGCCTAGTATATTTTAGTTAAATTTAGTTTTTTAAATTTCCCTTTTCAGTATTATTTCGTGCTTATTCAAAATTATATGTTAGTTTAGGTGTTTAAGTTGTTTAAGTATTATTTACATACTGAGACACTGTATACAAAATGAAAGTTTACTATTGAAACCTTATATAATTGCTTTAACATTCTTTGTCAAGTTTGTTTGCATATTTTACCATTTTGGTTATTAAAGTTAGATTACACTACAACAAAATACTAATCAAATTACAGAATGGTCAAAATTTCTGCTTAATTTCTTCTTAATTTCGGGTTTATTCAAAGATTTTTTTTGTGTAAAAGTGGTGTTATTTCATTTTATAGGAGAATTTCGTGTAACAAGACAATTTCGTTTTATTTCGCTTTTCAAATATATTGAAAATCACATCTGAAAATTATCAAAGGAAAAAGTACTTGTTTCCATCTTTGTATGACACTTTTCGCTCACAAAATAAGAAATAGACCACGTGGATGTATTTTAGCATAATATAGGCCTAATGCACCTATGTACCAATCACGTGGATACCCAATTTCTTACTTACCAGTGTGCCCCCCCACCCCTTTAAAAATCAAATACAAAAGTGTATCTGTGCACTATCTAAATAGACCAAAGTAATAGCTTACGAATGCATATATCTGTAAGTTATAAAAAGTCACTAGATCTACTTTCACATATTTATACGTCAGGTCATGTGATCTGCGGCAGTCACTTTCGATTATTATCAAAATCTATAAAAGAGCACTAATAAGTAATTATATAATAAAGTGTTATAGAATGACCTAATTTTACAAATGGTGTTTCAAATGTACGATTATTTTTAGGACCTTTTGAACTTAGGAAAAAAAAAACTTTTTGGACTTAGATAATTTATTGAACTTTGATTATTTTTCGTCCTTTGACCACGGCTGGATTTGTACCGACGGACATCGGATCCGTCCTGAGGTGAGGGTGACTGTAACTTTATCAGAAATGCTTTCATGACACAGACCACTGAATTGTTTTATTTGAAAATACTTTAGAATGCAACCTTATGTCTGCAAAACTTATATGCCTAACAATAATTGGTATTATGGTGTTGTTTTTATAAATATATTTGAGTATGTGGTGGCAGATTTGATAGGGGGAGGGGGAGGAGGAACCACTGACCATTATCAATCATAACAGGAAAACCGCAAAGGATATTGGCTAGCCATGCCTTCTTAAAACTATTGATTTGTAATCTATTGTTTGTTTAACTTTTCGCAATATAGTCTACTCACTCTTTTTGCTTATAATCCTCCCCTTCCTTTGAGCAAAGTACTTTAGTCTAGACAAGTGTTCGGCAACCTGACGATCGCGAACCAGCGGTTGATCTCGCAAAAATTTGCAGTCGATCACGTAAGAACACTAAATAACCATTTTAAGTCAATCTTAGAGTTTTTTGAAATTTCAGATTATATTCTAGTACCACCAAAATAGTATTTGTCAGTCATAATCAGTAATGTTATGAGAACTTTAAATAGTTTGATATGCAAATGTACATTATATTTACTATATATTTTTCAATAAGGGTAAGAGACATGATTATTTGAAGAATATCTATCAGAAGGAATAAAAATAAAATGTATAGACACAAAAAAAGGTAAAGGAAGAGTGGAGAAACGATTGATGATCGTTGGACTTTTTGATAGTTTAGAAGTCGATTAGGGCTCGAAATGGTTACCGAATCTTGTTCTAGAATCTAGACGAATTCAATTTCAATTAGTCACGTTTTTACTTTATATCGACACCTTGGAGAGAAAGTATTGTGATCGCCAAAAAAATTTAACTCGAGATTTTGATAAATGTCGACGTTTCATGAACCCCTGAAACCAAAATAGTGGTTTTCGCAATACCGTCTGTCTGTACCTACGGTTAGAGCAAAAAATATTTTATAGATCGGGATAAAACTTGGTATAGGGGGTGTTCATAAGGTCCCCAAAAGGGATTTTTGGAATTAGATATCCATCTCTAAAATTAAGGATAGTTTACTAAACAGCAAAAAGAGAAAAATATAGATTTTTTTTGAAAATTCGCTCTTGAGATTTTGATTAAATTTTGTACCTAGACACTGTTTATCACTATAAATGAGATTGCAACTGTAATTTTCTTATGAAAATTACTTTGAGGGTACTTTACTTATGGAAAATTTTCCAATTTTTATAATTTCTTTGCGACTATTTGAGATAGTCCTACCAAATAACTAACCATTGTAAAATTGTAGTAGGGCCTACTATTAAAGATAGAAACTTTTTAACTAAACTATTTTTTATAAAACCAATAATTTCTTAGCTATAATAGGCAAATATGTATTATTTTTAGTTCAGGCCTTGGAAAATTAGTTTGACTCTTATGCTCTTTGGTCGACAAATACATTTTTCTTTTATAATTTTTTCTGTAACAGCGTTCCTAATTCCAAAAATAAGTAACAGTGTATATTATTTCATCTATGATCTTTGATACAGTGTTTCTACAACAATGTATACACCTATTTTCGTTTCACAAATCTCACTAGTTTTAAGATTTTATAATATAAAAGCGAGGGAAAGTCTATGCGGTGCACCTTATCACTTATTTTAATGAAATTACTAAAGTTGTGGACCAAAAAGGTTTACACAACTCTCGAAAGTTTGGGAAACATTGCACCAATAGGCTATGGATGAGAAATATATAATTTAGAGAAAATGCACTCCCATTTGCGTGGGAAAACATTGGCAAAATATTTAGAGAAAAAAGTATTAATATATTTCAAACCAGAAAACCGGACAAGACAAGAGACTTAAACCTTTATTAATATTTGAACTCTCCTTCTCATTTCATCTGGCTCAAATTGCAGTTATGTATACACATATTTCTTAGAAAACTTTCGTTCGCATACTGGTGGCCGGTGGGGTCTAAAATATAGTATTTAATTGCTGCGCTGTAAAAGAGTAAGACGAAACTCTTTCTAGTGTATACGTTTGTAAAATATAGTTTATAAATGGCAAACCGAATGTTGACATTGCTTTTTTTGTATATAACTACGACCTATACCAGAGATTTTTATATTTAAAAAATATCTATATGTATCCAAAACGTTATTTTGTTGCCAAACTCGGTCGGGTGAACTGGGGGTGGTTTTTCCTAAATGGTTTTCAACTCTCCCTCCACGCAAATGCGGGTTCACTTCCTCTAATTAAACCTCCCCAATTCCTAATCCATTAGAGTAATTAGTACTTAAGTAGGTGACCTGGCGGTCTAGGGGTAAGGTGTCAGACTTCTGTGCTGGCGGCCGGGGTTCAATCCTCGGTCCCGGCACAGATTTATCTGATTACCAAACCCTTCTTTCACCTCTGACAAGACATCTTGTGAATGTGGGGAATGCCAGTCCTCCACCGTGGTTCGGAATCTACGTTAAACTGTAGGTCCTCCATTTCACCTCACAATCACCCTACCATTACACATTAGCGTAAGTGCGTATAACCCGAACGGGTAGTAAGACGCGGTGCTAAATATGTTGCCAAACTATCTTTATATATAATTTCTAGCTTGAGGTGAAAGTGTTATCTAGTAGTACATCCAACATCCCGAACCACTCATCTATGCTGAAGAACATTTCCAGGTGCTGATGGTCCCCACGTGTTAAAAGTAACTGATGAAAAAAAAAGATTAAATTATATCATTTGTTAAACGTCTTAACAAACAGCGAGCGCTGTCTAAACTGAGCGCCATCAGATTGTAGGAACACACACACACACACACTTACACGCACCACCCAAACCCTCGCCTCACGCACTGATGCGTTATTAATTGCTGCCTGTCCTCACACGTGCGTGGGAGAGACCCCAAAAATAAAACGACATCC
Source organism: Timema shepardi (assembly GCA_902151425.1). Taxonomy (NCBI): domain Eukaryota; kingdom Metazoa; phylum Arthropoda; class Insecta; order Phasmatodea; family Timematidae; genus Timema; species Timema shepardi. Next base: position 75,968 of record CABFVX010003559.1, on the reverse strand, counting down.
ATAGAACCCCGATGTGTCTCCGAACCCCCCTCCGTGTTGCTTTTCTTGGGAATAGATGGAAGTTTTATAAATACAGCCAGACAAAAAGAGAGGAAAATAAAAATGTCAAGAATGAGAGGGGTGTTGGAGGGGGGAGGGGTGGTTTGAAGGAAGGTTGAGTAAAAAAAGAAATGGGGTGCTTTCAATCACGCCGGCGGGGCTGCTGGCATTTTAGAAGGGCACCTACGCTTTACTTAGGCCAGCGAGAGAAGGGTTTGTCAGAATGTAGGCGACTCTGCTCTAGAAATAATCCTCAGAAGGGAGAAACGTAATGATTTTTATTCTCTGTCCCAAGGAACATCAGTTTGTTAACACAATAGGGCGGGAAGTTCAAGTATATGATGAAGTGATGATGAAACTACGTTTGTTTCAACCAAGGAGGTAGAAAAGGTGACATGACTCTATATTCGTGTCACCAGTTGGTCCACGCAAAATGCCAGGTAGTAAACAATAATCATGACGCCACAAAGAATGTCATTTGGTTCAACCCCAAAAAAATATAAAATAAGAAGAGGTAACATGACGTCATGAAATTATCTCCCGTTGGTCCATAGAAAATGGCTGGCGGGAAGTGAAAGATAACGATAACTTTGTACAGAATGTTGTTTGTTTCAACCAAAGAGATAACAGGAAGTAACATGATGGCATGAACGTGTCGTTACATTAGTCCACACAAAATTACAAGGAAAAATGGAGATCTGATGATGACACTTGTCGTGTTTCGACCAAACAGGTAAAGATGGGAAAACTTCATCAACGTATCTCCCCACCCACTATGACAGGAAACGCAGAGAACGTCATTTGATTCAACAAACGAGATTAAAAAGAGAACCGCTAAGATCTTTGCAACGATACGCTAATGTATCCAACTTTGAAGTAGCTGTTGTGAGAAAAAACACAAACACGTCCACACAATATGGCAGAATGCGCAACGAGCAGTGGACATAACGTGTGTGACCTTTAAGCTATCATGCGCCTTTGGACCAACTTGTGTGATCTTATTGGTGTTTTCTTACAAAGAATGGCATTTAAAATTCATAGAAAGTACATCACTGTTGAGATGGACCTCTGGGGGTTTGCTAGGAGTCCTTCATCTCTTTAAGAAGATCAACTTATTGAATTGTCTTGTGATTTGCCATTGAAGATGATATTCATTTCAATACCGTTGTTGGAAATTTGGTTTCATGCTCCCTCGATGTACCCTGATGTTTCCAAAAGGGCAATAAAGTTTTTGATGCCATTTTACAATACTTATCTGTGCGGTACATCGTTCTCGGCTCTAGTGACTATCTCAGCTGACGGCCGAAAAACAGCACCAGCCATCATCTTAGATGGATGTAGAATTTATGTTTAATTTAATAGTTATCGATTCCCTAAAACGACCCATTTTCAGCAATAATGCAATATCTCATTGTTGTTTGTTCTACTAATATGAAATGGATTACGTACAGTATTATAAATGTAGATGTAAGATTTTAATTTCACCACGTGTAGTTTGGGAAAGTCTAGGGCTGTGGTGAGTTATCATTTTAGGCGGAGCCATGATCTGTAAAAGGTTTACAACCATTCGCCCACATGATAAGCGAGATTTATTTTCTGTACTTAGTCCAGGTCTGAGTTCATTACTTGTTGTATTTGATTCATCCCCAGATCAGGGATGGAAATTCAATGACACGCGTGTCTCTGAATGGGACGCAAACAAGAATTGCGTGGCACGCAGACACGAAAAAAATAAAAAACAAGACAAAACTTTTGACAACGTCATATCATTTTTTGAAGTCAATGATATTTTTACAAATTGTGATTAGCAATGTATTAACGAAACTAAGAAACAGCCCTAAGAACTTGACGTAATTTGAGAATAGCGCAGGTCGTACAATGTTTAGAAACCGGCACATGCGCAATGTAAAGATATTGCAAATTAAAATCACGTATTTCACTGTAAGTAAGTGTCCTATCAACCACATGGAAATGACTGAGGTATCAATCTCATCTGGTATGGTTTTCCGGTTACGAGGATGTCAAGGTGTTTGCATCCAAACCAGATGAACTGAGAATGATTTAATTTCCTAAATGTTTTCCCACTTGCCCTCCAAGCATTTGTGGGTTATTGTCTCTAAGTTCTCAATTCTTACACTGAGAGTATAAATATGCGAGTATCCTCGACAAGACCTGATATATATGTTACACGTCATTCGTGAATTTTCCCAGCTCATGAATCGGGAAAAGCTCTGCCCATTCCGTTCACTGACCTCTTCTCATGGCCATTTCATGAACTAGGTCAAAAATAAATTAGTTCATCAAATGTGCAGAGTTTGTGCTGCCCAATTTGTGGAGTGGATATTTCCTGAACTGGGTAGCTTGAATTACTACCCATTTCATGAACTGAATTAGTTTTTCCCCGGTCCATGAAATGAACAAGCGAATAACAGGTTTAGTCTTCGTGTTAATTTATTTCTTAATAGTTTTAGAATGGGAGGTTAGGTTAGGCTGGGTTGAATTAGTTTAATATATCTTAAAATAATACCAGTTAAGCTTGTTTTGGATGGTACAACACATTACAGTTCCCGAAATGGGCAAGAGATAATGATATTTTTGCCCAATTCGTGTAATGGTCAACATAAGAGGCCAGTTCATGGAATGAGAAAAAATTTGCCCAGTTTATTAACTGGGCAAAATCACAGATGGGGAGTAAGACACACATAAAAAAAAGTGTTTAAATCATCTTCAACAATTTATTATGAGTCTTTAAAATGTGCACTTTAAATATGATTATCTAAGAACAAACCGTTGAATGTATATACTTAAGGAAGTAAAAGGCATAAGGACAAAAGTCCATCCGGATAATTTAAGTTTATAAATTAGTTCAATACATCACCGCTAGAAAGATGGAAAATATTGGGAGCCACTTCCCTCTTGCTAAGCGAACATTGACAATGACCACCCTTTGACCATGTTGCAATCCAGAGAATGAAGTATAAAAGATTGGTCAAAGGAAATAGACAGCGAAAATAAGACTTGGAAAAAACAGAAGGTAGAAGAATGGAGGTAAAGTATGGCAAGGAAAGTAAAGAAAAATCTCAAAAATAAAAACCAATGGAACTCTAGAAGAAAGATGGACTAACATCAAGGTAAGAATAAAAGTGGCTGCAAAAAGAAAATGCTGGGAAAGAATAACATTGAGGTAAGGATGTCTTGGATTACATAAGAGATCAAAAGAGAATACAAGAGTTCAATAAACGACGAAGAAAAAAATAAAATACACACCTTTAAAGAACAAAATTAATCGCAAAGCTAAAACAAACAAACAAAATTGGATTGAAGTATAATGCAGCACCATAGGAAAGCACCTTAGAAAATGAAGAACATACCTAGTCCGTATTCCTGACTGCATTCTTTAGAATCTCAGGTGGTTTTCTCTGCAAAGTTAAATGGGAAAAACCATTCGAGATGGCTCTGAATGTTCTCGGGGATATACACCAACTCTCGCACACAAAGATGTGGAAAAACACTTTCAAGATAGAAAACCTAGCCCTGGTTATTTGAGGGACTCCATTGGATATTTGTTATTAGAAGATGGCTCGTAGATAACTCAGCGGTAAGAGCATTAATGTACTTAAGTCAAAGGTCCCGGGTTCAATTTTCATCTCCAGGAGTAGTTTTTCATTTCAAATAATATGATATTTAGATGCGACTAAAGCCATAACTAGCAAATTTAATAATTTGACTATTTAATTCATCATGATCTTTGTTGTAGATGGCAGCATAAAAACCTACAGAGTCCAACGAAGGTGGCTGCGTTTTCTGATAGGTCGCGATCTTAATTGATCGTTCATATGTAACTGACGATTTCCACACGTCCATCACAGACTCTGCCTTAAAATATGAGTGAAGAACGGCCCTAAGCACGGGATGGCTCCTGGATAGCTCAGTGGTAAGATCATTAGGTGGCTGAGCCAAAGGTCTCGGGTTCAATTTAACGAATATTATATTTAGATGCAGCTATGAGAGTAATTAGCATTTATAATAACACGGCTAATTAATCCATCATAAATAAAATATTTTTTATTCGCTAGACTGGTGACTCATTGAAGGGTTATGGACAGACTGCCAGATTATATTATATTTTTTAAAAAAACTTTTTTACTAGACAACAAAAATATAACAATAGAAAAACTACTCACCTTCTCCTCTTGTATATTGGTTCTGTTTTGTTTGTTTTTTTGCCACTGTTCCTATTTTCAAAGTCTCAAAAACACCAACCACTTGGGAAGATTCCTATTCGTTAGTGAGATGAAAGTTTTTTTGTTTGTTTTTTGTTTTTTGTTTTTTGTTTTTTTTCTCCTCCTATTAGTTTCACATCCTGCGAGAGTTTAGCATTTACATAGTGTGAGATGAAGGAAAGACGAAAGGGATGACGAGACGTAGGGTTTGGTTAGAGAAAGAAGGTTGGGAGGGGGGGGGACGGATGAATGGAGAATGAAAGAACGAGCGATAAAGAAATGGGTGGTAAAAGAGAGAGTTGTATTAAAGACATGGCAAGGGAAGGATGGAACTTTGGAAACATAAAGAGAAGGACAGAGAATGAGACAAAAACACATTAATAAAAGAATAAAGGGGAGTAAAGGTTGAGCCTACCTAGCTGGATATAGTGACTGTACAAGGATGCGCGCGCACAAAGTATTAACGAGGCGACGAAAGACAAAACATTCTCTTCGGTAGAGTTTCTCTCCGAACAATTTTCAGATCATTGAGTCACAGAGAAGAGGGGATTGTATTTGTTAGCGACATTGCCTACTAAGTGATTTCGAAACTATTTTGCGAAACGGGTTGATTATTAACTATAATGATTTAAACCCTATCACACTTGGACACCAATTTACGAAATAAACACTTTATATAAAAAGAGAAGGAATAAAATGAGAACTTTAGCCTTTTGTTCAGGTTATGATAATATTTTACCTCTTTCTTTGACGAGTATACACACTCACTCTACTATTTGAGCTGTACAGCATTGACTTGTTTTCTAAAATTACTTTTTTCCCCCCTTATTTCTTATTCTAGATAGACATATGCTTCCACGAAATTTTTTCACACAGATCCTGGCAAGAAAACTCCTACAGGTCATTTTCATCAATATAACAAATTCTTTGAGTTGTAGACAATATATAAAATTTGCGTTTAAAAAAACTACTCCGTTTTTTTTAATGCTGTGACCCTGTAAGACTATTTTTAGAATCATTTAAAGGTTTATGGTTTTAGTTTCAAGGTCATATCCTTAAAACTCGCCGAATAAAAAGTAAATACATTTTACATGGGCAATCTTATCTTGATTTGTCGTGACATCATAGGAACAGCTTAGTAATCATTAGAGATACATTTATTTAGATTGGAAAACACTGGTACACCTGGTGGAGAGATATTCGATGGGGTTTTTTTAATTCCTCAAAATGTATATAGCCTAGTGAATCATTACTATTTATTGATGAAACAATTAGCCGAAACTATTGTTAATGCATTTTCAGAATATGATTACTATTTATATTAATATTATTAGGTGTTCTGTCTTACAACAAGTCCATTTCTTCTGTCAGTTAAACTTATACCTCCAGTGTACCCTTTGCTCTGCCTCCTCCTTCAGATCCTAGAATTTTCTTCTTTCCTTCAAGTCATCTAATATTTGAATCTTCGTTCTTCCTAAGCTTCTACTTTCCTCGGCCTTTCCTTCTATGAGGCAGTGCAGAAGACAGTTCCTCCTAAGTGGTTGTCCGATCCAGTTAGCTTTGTATTACTAAGAATCGCGTCCAAAATGGATCTCCTCTCATCCACTCGACTAGAATACCTAAACATAACTCAATGTATCTAATTAGTATATAATTTAAAGCTTGTTACATATAATAACTATTATTTTACAATTAATTATATATATATTTATTTTATTTATTTTTACTTAAACGCTACTAAATTAGCTTAATAAATAAACATTGTGATCTTGAATCTTTTTAAAATAGTTAGCACAATGCTTAGCTTGCTTCACAGGAACAGCATGACCTGGGTTGTGAAAACCGGAGCTCATTGGCCAATTACTTATAGGTGAGTGGAAAGGAATGTGTTTTGCCACCCCATAGACATTGGGCAAGGTTATTAGAGCCTCCCTTGCTTGCCCTGCGTTTTTCAAGTAGCAAGCCCTGGGCTTCCTATTGTGCAAAGTAGAAACTTTTGGAAGAAGAATTACTTAAAACACAATATTATTATTTATTATTATCATCATTATCATTATTATTATTATTATTATTATTATTATTATTAGCACCGCATCTTACTACCCGTTCGGGTTTTACGCACTTACACTAATGTGTAATGGTAGGGTGATTGTGAGATGAAATGGAGGACCTACCGCTTAACGTGGGATCCGAACCACTGTGGAGGCCTGTCAATCCACACTTTCACAAGTTGTGATTAATACACGTCTTGTTAGAGCTGAAGGAAGGGTTTGGTAATCAGATAAATCTGTGCTGGGACCGGGGATTGAACCCCGGACGCCAAAGCACAGAAGTATGACACCTTACACCTAGACCACCAGGTCACCAATATTAGTTTTAAAATTAATAATTAATTACATGTATATTTATTAACAATTTAATCATTAGCGTTTACACAGTTCACATAGACAGCATTGAATTAAACAAAAAACCCAGTCCATATCATTTTGGGTATGCGGCGCAGGACTAGCATACCCAGAGAATACGCCACTGTTATTATTATAGATAGCATCAAGCTGTAAAGTAACATGTAGTACCAACTTAAGGGGTGTACAAGCGATTCAAAGGCAATGAGAAATGTTAGTATAAATATGTGTCTCATTTGACCTTTTTTTCTGAGTTAGAGTCTTATTTTTATTCCAGTAATATGGAGATGCTTAAAATTCTAAGAATTGCTCAAAATCTCCACCTCCAGCCTGAATGTAAGCATTAAAATGTAACGTATTTTTGAAAGAGTGTGGCGTTCTACGACAGGACTACTGCAGGCTTTAAACCGACTGTTTTGGTCTAGAAAACTGAGATTAACGGCTCGAGGGTTCGTTGTGCTGACCAAAAGACACCCTTCTAGCCACCAAAGTTGGCACTATCTTCATAAACAGACGGCGGCCACTCGGTCAATATGGTTCGATATCTGGCTGACTCCATTATATATATATATATATAATTCACTAGAGAAACGACACAGAAGGAGATATTGTAGGACGTAGATGCAAGTCTGTCTGTTGTTATTATTATTATTACTATTATTATTAGCACCACGTCTTACTACCCGCTCGGGCTATACGCAGTCTGTCTTTTGATAATGAACTTTAAAGAAGCGTAGAAAGAACGCATGTTTCTAATCTTGGCCTACTAACAAGCCGTGTTAACTTGCACGAGCTCCGACGTTTAAAGGAGTGGTAACAGTGTCACAAAGAGAAGAGGAAGAGGATGAGACATTACAAACATCCATAACGAACATCCACAAGAAGTGTTGTCTAGAACCTCTCGGAAAAGGAACAAAAAAAATATTAAAATACTCCCTTTACAAATTGATTAAAAAGTTCGGGTCTGTTCCTTTCGTTCTGGTTTGAAATGGGCTAAGGAGGCAAGATGGATTTAAACGGGCCTAGGAGGCAAGAGGGCTTTAAACTGGCTAAGGAGTCAAGATGATTTTAAATGGGATAAGGAGTCAAAATGGTTTTAAATAGGCAAAGGATTCAATATGCTTCTAAACTGGCTAAGGAGTCAATATGGTTTTAAACGAGCTATGGAGCGAAGGTGGTTTTGAATGGGCCAAGAAAACAAGATTATTTTTAATGGGATAAGGAGTCAACATGGTATTAAATGGGCTAATAATTCAATATGGCACTAAACTGGCTAAGGAGTCAATATGGTTATAAACTGGCTAAGGAATTAATATGGTTTTTTAATGGGATAAGGAGTCAAAATGGTTTTAACTAGACAAAGGATTCAATATGGTTCTAAACGGGCTAAGGAGTCAATATGGTTTTAAACGGATTAAAGAGGCAAGATTATTTTAAAAGGACCAAGAAAGTAATATGTTTTCAATTGACAAGGGATGCAAAATTCCAATACAGCTATTGAAGAAACTATATTCTGACAAAGTCATGTGTGGACTAATGGGTTCGACTCTTCATCCTTTAAGGCGATTCGAACCAACTCGTTGTTTTAAAACACCCCACGCCCTTGAGCACGTGGCTTGACATTTCAAGTCCCATCAGGTCTGATCGGCCGGTCAAGTTTTGAATCAAAGTTGGGTGTAGCCGAGGGTGCTTTTTCCCCAGTTGTTCTCTAAGGGTGTGAAACGTGGTATCTGACCTTACATGACAAAAACAAATTTAGGTTGTTTGAAAACAAGTTGCTTATGAATATATTTGGTCTAAAAAGGGAATAAGGTACTAGCGAATGGAGTAGGTTACATAACGATGAGTTATATACCCTGTATTCATTACAGGCCATTGTTAGGATAGTCAAGTCTCGTAGATTACGGTGGGCAGGACAAGCAACGCGAGTGAGAGAAACTACAGTAGCCCCCGGTGACCTGGTGGTCTAGGGGTAAGGTGTCAGACTTCTATGCTGGCGGCCGGGGTTCAATCCTCGGTCCCGACAAAGATTTATCTGATTACTAAACCCTTCCTTCACCTCTGACAAGACATCTTGTGAATGTGAGGAATGCCAGGTCTCCACCGTGGTTCGGATTCCACGTTAAACTGTAGGTCCTTCATTTCATCTCACAATCACCCTACCATTGCACATTAGCGTAAGTGCGTATAACCCGAACGGGTAGTAAGACGCGGTGCTAATAATAATAATAATAATAATAATAATAATAATAATAATAATAATAATAATAATACAGTAGCCCCATGACATCTTTTGTGCTGACTGAGAGCTCACAGATTACTTCTGACAGTCAAAATTTAGGTATATACCTAAATTTTGACTATCAGAAGTGACAGCTGCTAAACACATGTTTTTGCAGATCATATGGTTTGGCGTAGGGATACATAATTTGGTCTGGTAACTTTTCAAAGCCATCAGCTGTCAGCTCTGAACTGTCAGTCAGCACCAAAGAAGCCCTGGGACTACTGTAGAACCGTGTTGATGCTACTGAATGGCAAACCCAATGGTAAGAGACCATTGGGAAGACCTAAACACAGATATGAGGGTAGCAGTAAAATGAACCTGAAAGAGATAGGGTGTAATGAGATGGACTGGCTAAAACTAGCTTAAGATAGGGATGGGGTGTAATGAGGTGTACTGAATAGAATTATCTCATGATAGGAATAGGTGGCCTAATTTTATAAGTGCGCCAATGAACTTTCGAGTTCCTAATGCCCGAGAGAAAGTAAGTAAGAAAATCATTTTTACACTCTCCCCACCCCGACAAAAATCGGGCGTGTGTATATCCTCTAAATTCAACCTTATTCTACCTTACCCCTTCATAGTAAATATGAGGATATCCCGGACGGTATAGATGACGCGGAGCATGGAGTAAGGGTCAGTGGGGGTNNAGGGGGGGGGGGGCGGTTAGGTTGTTTGGCTCCAACTTGAGGGGTCGTTTAGGTAAATTCGTGATAAGAAGCAAGAAATATTAGGGGTCGCCTTGCGCCTTGCATGTTGTGAGGATATCGACTTTTATGGGAATGTCTTCTTGTCATGGTATGTCATAACATCGCAGACGTAGCTTTGGAGATCTGGTTACAGTATATTTTGATGGAAAGGAACGTGAGTAGTTTTTCAGTTTTAATGAAAGAAAATAAAGTTTTTGGTCAAAATAAATACAATATCGTTTTAGTAGATACATTAAATTTTAAGATAGTGCATACCATTCCCACAAACTCTGTGATACAGTCGGTTAGAAATCATAACTTTTCACCAACACTATTGCACATGGATCATTTCTGATTAAACATGAATGGAGATAAAGAGTTGATAGGAGTTCCTAATACCGAACAATATTGAAATATCGAATTAAATTTGGATAAAAGCTACATTGAACAGGCCGTTTTTGACCATTTTAGAAGGTCTTCACAGATAAGCACTGTGCACAAATCTTCATTCTGTCATAATAGAGACATACTGTGGTTATTATTATTAGCACCGCGTCTTACTACCCGTTCAGGTTGTACACACTTATGCTAATGTGTAATGGTAGGGTGATTGTGAGATGAAATGGAGGACCTACAGTTTAACGTGGAATCCGAACCACGGTGGAGGCCTGGCATTCCCCACATTCACAAGATGTCTTGCCAGAGGTGAAGGAAGGGTTTGGTGATCAGATAAATCTGTGCCGGGACCGAGGATTGAACACCGGCCGCCAGTACAGAAGTCTGACACCTTACCCCTAGACCACCAGGTCACCTACTGTGGTTATTAAGAAGAAACTTTGTCCCCCATCGTCACCGAGGAAAATTTCGAGTAATCATTTAAATACGAATGCACTGCACACATTTCTGGCATCTCGTAGATCTTTTCTTTTCCCTTAAACTCCCAAACCTCACGCGAGCCGGGAGCTGAGTTGAGCCTGCTATGATGAACGCTCTTAATTTTATACATTGTGTAATATCAACAGTTACTGAGTATTTGTGATTAACAGAAACCTTTTCAAATGGAGAGAAAATGTCCATCCTAAATATTCGAGAATTATTGAGTTTACTATGTGTACAAAACTAAACCAAATGTATATTCCCAAGGCCTCCTTTGAGATCTAGTGGTCACAGATCCTGGCTACATATACAGAGTTCCCGGGTTCGATCCCCAGTGCTTTCATATTTTTCTTTGAAGCAATGGGTCTGGAACGGGCTCAACTCAGCCTCATGAGGACAAATGAGGAGCTATTTTAATGAAAAAGTAGTGGCACCAGTCTAGAAAAAGGAGATAATTGGCCGTAGAGTTAATTGTGTTGACCACATCACATTCTCGATCCAAGGAAGTTGGCGCTATCTTCAGATGGCGGCCACTAGGTCAGTATAGTTCAGTTGTAGGCTGACACCGTTGAATAGTAACTACTGAATTAAACACTTTATTTAATGTGTTCATAAAAGTATTTTTTTACAAAAAAAAAATTGTAAAATTACGGACCTTAACTCGTTTTCCTGTTTCCCCTATCTTAAGAGTGCCATATAATTGAAGTAAAATATTTTCTCACGGTTTGCATTTATTATTAGAATAGCAGTTGGGTAGTGGGGCAGCTGCTTAAAAACCCCAAAACAATCTCCAATTATCTCAAAAATGTATGATTTTTTTTAACTTTATGACCTTAATTGGAAATTGATATCAGAACCATTATATTATAAGGCAGAAATATTATATAGGAACCTAATGGTGGTTTTAAATCTTTCTAAGACTTCAAATCCCCTCATTTAAAAACACAATCTCGAGTACTCCAGATTTTTTTAAATTAATTAATTAATTGAGGGGCTAGAATAGTCTATCATGAATTCATAAACTCTGGAAACCAAATTAGCTTATAACATTACTACGTGGAACTGTCTGTCAGTAGGAGAACAAACGGGGGAGGAGGAAAATACCAATGACAATACCATTTGTGGTGTGGTTAGATTACATCAGTCGCTTCACAAATATACAGTAGCTCCATTGCTTCTTTGGTGCTGACTGACAGCTTTAAAAAGTTACCAGATCAAATTTTGTATCCCTACGCCGAACCAGATGATCTACAAAAACATGTGTTTAGCAGCTGTCACTTCTGACATTCAAAATGTAGATATATACCTAAATGTTGACTGTCAGAAGTCAGCTGTGAGCTGTCAGTCAGCACCAAAGAAGCCATGGGGCTACTCTACATTATATTCTCCTATACCAGTCCTTTTCTTTTCCTGGGGCATTTATGTTTTTAATGATCAACCAAAATACGACAATGCTGGAACTTTTCAAAGTGGAATGTATATCAAATTTTAAATTGTGTTTTCAAGTTTATATATTCTATATGTATGTATAAGATCATAACAAATTGTTTTGTGTTTATTACAGTAAACACAAAACTCGTGTACTTTTTAAGGTTTTGTCAATATTTAGCCTAAGCGCAACTTCTGATTTTCAATAGGCAGCCCCCTTAAAACTCTTATTTCCAGTTATACAAGTATTTGTATAATTATATTAACTAATTACAAAACTTTGGACGTACATTTATTATTTTTACTATTTTTATATTGGGGGTATTTAACGTGCACTTTCTGAACAGAATAATTATATCAGCCAGCACACGACTTACAAGCTAACTTAAATTTAGAACAGACACAGCACACAGACCCAGGCTGTTAATTCATCACTGTGATGATTTTTTCGGCAACGTCAGGAATCGAACCTGGGGTCTTTAGCTCAATAAACAGAACTCTATCGACTGAGCTATGGTATCTGACTTTACTAAATTACATTTTCAAACATTATTTATTATATTTTACATTAAAAATCTCATTAGTCAACACACATATCTCTGCTAAGTAAAAACTTTTTCAGACTTCACAGGTATCTCAAGTAAAATGTATTTGTAGCTTGGACATTTAAAAAAAACGGAATCAGAATACAAAATTAATATTTAAATTAAAATATACTAATGAGGATAACTAATGACAATTTAAGATATATTTAAAATAACACAATTTATTTATTACTAGACCCTTCTCCCCCCCCCCCCCC
>CABFVX010003559.1:27591-58669 GCA_902151425.1 Timema shepardi | reverse complement strand
CTGGTGGTTGTAATGGAGCTACAGGCTGGTGATTGTATCATAGAAACAAGCTGGTGGTTGTAATGGAGCTACAGGCTGGTGATTGTATCAGAGAAACAAGCTTGTGGTTGTAATGGAGCTACAGGCTAGTGATTGTATCAGAGAAACAAGATGGTGGTTGTAACGGGAGTAATAAGGTGGACTGGATAGAGCTAGCTCAAGATGGGGATAGGGTGTAATGAGGTGGACTGGAATTAACTAGCTAAAGATAGGGATAGCTGGCGTACTTTTGTAAGTGAGACAATGAAATTTCGAGCTCCTAATGCCATGGCATAGAATATGAAAGTAATAGTAAAAGGCCTATTTTTAAAATGAAGGATTGTATGGGGGCTAATATTATTGGTGAGGCCTAACCAGTGTCGAATCAATCAAGTAGGGATTTAGATAACGCGAGTTAACAGAAGTGTTTTTGCAAATTCTTTATCAAAACCCCCTTTTTTTTGCCAAAATAAATAAAATATTGCTCCAGTTGAAACATACCTGCATAAATTTCCTCAACAATGTTTGAATATCTATCACGACACCCTCAAATAATAAATTCTCGCCAAGCCTACATCAAGGTCACATGATAATGCTTCTTTCTGAATAAAAATTAAAAAATCGTTTTGACCTTGAAATACAGTTTGCTATCCTGGCTGAAGGCTGGAATAAAATTTGTAATATACTCAATAACAAAGAATTGAACATCTTTTAAGGAAGATCAACGCATGTGTTGCATTTTATACATTCCAGGAACGTTTATCCGACACCTTAGCTCAGTCGGTTACGTGTCTACCTACTAAGCTGAAGGTTATTGGTTCGTTTCCAGGCATGGCCGATAAATGTATCATAAGTGGAATGAGATATTTTTTTCTTTCACATAAGTGGCTGGGTGTTTCATCTGTGCTAATTTAATTGGTCGAGTCAGAAAATCACGCTAAATACTTTAGTTAAAATAGCTATAGTACTTTTTTTTTACTTTCCATACATTCAAGTTTATGATATTTTATGTTCCACCGTACTAAAAAAAAGTAGGTCTTACAATTAATTGTTTTCCTTAGCATCGCGTTTTACTATCCCTGTCGGGTTAAACTCCTATGCAGACCTACTAGTTACAATAATGTGTTGTGCACCTGGCTGCGAACTTAAGAGTTCCGGGTTCGATTCCCGACTGGTATTTTGGGTATTTTTCCAGAAAGTGGTACTACCCCAACGGTCACCAGTGTTTGGTGAATTAGGCTTAAGTTAGGTTTAAGTGTTTCCAACCCTCAATCTCACTATCACCCTCATCTCATCTCATCGGGACATGAAAAGAGTCTCCACGGAAAGGATGTACGATTAGTACATTCGGGCGTGCCCTGTGAAACGGTACATCAGTACTGGCTACTATTTCCACATACTGGTCTACGAGGGATGTAGCCCAGACGCGCAATATGTTACTAATGTTTTAGGGACTAGGAAGGTTTAATGTAGAGGAAGTGCACCGAGATTTACGGTGAAGAATAGTGAAAAACCATTTCTGAAAAACCACTCTTTGTGCACCCGACAGGGATTGAAACCAAATCTCCACTTCTTTGGCAGTCTAGTTTATTGTGAGAGTAGCTTCTTAAACTATATCGTACTTTAGCATTATTATTTTTCTTATTTTGAAAAAGGGTAAGTACTAAGAAAAGTATGACCTGGCGGTCAATGGGTAAGGTGTTGAACTTCTGTGCTGGGGTCCGGGGTTCAATCCTTGGTCCCGGCACAGATTTAACTGATTACCAAACCCTTCCTTCACCTCTGACAAGACGTGTATTAAACACAACTTGTGAATGTTGGGAATGCCAGGCCTCCCCTGTGGTTCGGATTCCACGTTAAACTGTAGGTCCTCAATCTCATCTCACAATCGCCCTACCATTACATATTAGCGTAAGTGCGTATAGCCCGAACGGGTAGTAAGACGTGGTGATAATAATAATAATAAGAAAAAGAAGAGAAATATAACTATTTTATTTACCGACACGTGCCATTATAAAACAACAGAACCAATCAATGTAATCAATCACTGGAGACTTTTAAGACTAGTTTTAATACCTATTGTTAAACATTTATTGCGTTGTGACATTTACAATTGGCCATAATAAAGTTAAATTTACCTATGTGCAGCTTAAGAAAAACTAAAAAGACTATTTATTAATGTAGGCCTACTATAAGAAGAGATGGGCCAACCTCAGTGTTCTTGTAGACAAGTGCTCGCCTCAGGACCCGATGTTCGTAGCTTCAAGCCCAGCCGGGGTCGACAGATTTTTCTTTAGCGATAAAACTCCGTAGTACAACGTCCTTCGGAGGGGAGGTAAACGCGTCGGTTCTATGTTGGTTATGGAATTTAAAAGAACCCTGGGATATCTGTGAAATTACCTTTACCGGTAAAATTGGTAGACTCTTTCGTGTTCACTCATAGAAACTCAGTATGGATAGCAACGGGGAACCACCACAATTTATGAACTCCCCCAGTACATGGTATGTCTACCAGATGGTGCAGGCAGCACTAACCAGCCAAAGCGCTGAGTGGGTGTCCAGCTCTGGTTGGATATAAATCACATCAAACTAACCTTCGGGTTTTGACTTAAGAAGAAGAAAATGAATTGATGAGTCAAATCATCTATTTTATGAATAAGAATCTCCATTTTATCTATGAATCTCGAATCTCGGATATTAAAACACAGTGTGAACATAACAGTTTACATTAATTCTTAGGTTGCTAAGGAACTAAAAAAATAGCCTAAATGTCAACATTTTTGTAATATAGCATTAATTATAACATTCACACATGTTATTATTAAGTGGTAAATTAGTGGTATGGGGTCTGGTGGTTCAGGTTTTCCTATAATTATGTTAAGATACGCCACTAATAAGACGTATTATTGCTCTAAAATAAATTCCAATTTGAAATTTGAAAAAAAAAAGATATATACACAAATTTTTTAATCTCGAATCCGAGTTTTTCTCAAATTCTCATATCTGGAATATCCTTAAGATAAGGTGGGATTGTAGGAACGTGAGAAAAGATAAGTGTTTTTAAAGTGGTTATAGGCAAACACTATTTTGGCCAAAATAAATCAAATATTGCTCCACTAGAATAATAGTTTAATTTTCTTCACATGGTGATATCAACAGTTGTTAAATATCTGTCATGAGTATTGCGGCATTAGATGACAAACTTTTTAAACGAAAGAAAAAGTTGTCAATAAATTCCAGGACACCCTTGACAGATATTCAACAACTGTTGATGTCACCATACGAGGAAAATTAAACTATTTCTTTCTACTGAAGAATTATTTGATTTCTATTGAAAAAAGAAGTGTCAAAATCCACCAAAGCACTGCCCTTTTCTCGGATCTCCTACGAGTCCCACCTTAAGGCGATTGGCCCTTTTCATTTGGCGTGAAAATGCAAAGCCATGGGAACAATCGATTACATTTAAGAATATTTATTGTTTTGCAATTTTCTTTTCGGAAACGGTTTGTTCAAGAATAGAAGAATGTTGATTAAAGTTATAATTGTTGTATTCACATCTCCTCTATAATTTTAACAGTGATCAAAAATCGATAACATTGACATTTTTCAATAGCAAACTGCCGAATTGATAACAAAAAATAAGAAAATTTAACAATTAATAAACATCGATACATTATCCTAGAAGGGACGTTGAAAGTATTAACATAAAAATTTCACTCGTTCTCGAGAAAACTGGTATTTCCAAACGTATGATTTTTCCGCAAGACCTGTCCGGTAGCTATCGCCATCTACGGTTTCCGTGATCCGTTTGGTCTTGTTGGCGCGGAAGGATACTTTGGTCGGTTGTGAAGCCACGCAACGCTTTTCACCCTCCCTCCCACCATCCCCCAAATTGGTTTTAGACTTGCACTCGACAGGACAAAGGGGCTTAAACTATCGACTAATCTAAGTTGGTGGACTATATATTATTATCAGTTGGGACCTTCCCCTTACCCCTTCTTTCTCCCTTGGGCATGTCCATGAATCAAATTTAAAGGTTAACCATAATTTCTCAGATGGTGAATTAATAAGAACAGACCACTTAGAACTTTGTTTTAATCTTCAAACCAAGCTAAGAATTGCCAAGCAGGTGGTTTTATGCTTCTGTTAGAAAAACCCTAAGTTGTTTTGTAAAAGTACTTTCTACGATTCCTCCTCATTCATTCTTGCTTATAGAACATTATTTTTAGCTTAGAGAAAGCTAGAGGAAACGGAAATAGCCTCAACACAGTTTATTATTTTATTTCTCTTGAACCCTCGGCTAGAGAATTATTACTGTTGTCGAAAGAAATCGAACTCAAGATTCTGATATATTTTGAAGTTTTGTGATCCTCTGAAACTGAAATAAATGGTACGGCATACCGGACAGACTTTCTCTCCGACACGAAATAACATACATTGTTGCAGAAATATTCCATCAAAGATCACAACAATCAAGTTCACATTTTCAAAAGACTTCCATTAAATATAGTATATTTCTTATAACGCAGAAACTAAAAAATAAAAAAATAAATTTTGTTGTGTGTGGTTATCGGTTGAAGCATGTAATGTACTGTACATGTTGCTTATTTAGTCTTTGGTTTTTGTTTTACATTTTGGACAGTTTTAAGCCTCAATGTTTGGAATGTGTTGAGTAAAGTATGTTTGTCTGAAAAATACTAATGGTATAAAAGCATGATTAAATGCAGTCCACCTCTACATCAACCCAAGAGAATTTTTATGGGCTCTGTGAAGAATTATTGTACATTCAATATTTGTATGTAACAAAACAATTTTTTTTAAAAGATCCTACTCTTTGTGATCACAACCCTCCAGCCCCCAACCCGTTTTTGTCTCGAGAAATTGTGGATATCATCATCGTTAGTTCATCCAACTTGCGATTGGTTTGGTGTATATTTCTCCACTTTGCCTATCCTGGGCTGAATTTTTTTTATATCTTTGTACCTTCTTCTGCTAAAATCATTCGCTATCACACTCAAGTTTTGGTCTCCCTCTTGAATTTCTATCTTTCAAATCTCCTTCTACAGTTATTTTCGTCAAATTAACACGTCTCAGTATATGGCCAACCATGTTAACTCTTCTTTGCTGTGTACCTTTCCAGAAGTTTCTTTTCTTCGTTTGATTTTTCTTAACACTTCTGTATTTGATACCATTTCCATTCTTGATATTTTAAACATTCTTCTGTAGCACTAAGTTTCAAATTCTTCTAATTGTTTCCTTTCAGTTGCTCCAATGGTCCAAGTTTTACATCCGTAAGAAACAACGCTCCAAACATATGCCATTAAGAACATTTTCCTGATTTACAAATTTATTCAAGTCGAGGTTAGTAATGTTTTCTTGTTGTTCGTCTGTTAGTCTACCCTAACAGGAAACAGTAAACAGGACTGTTGGGTAAATAAACAAAATGCTCCACCGGCCGAGGTAACCAATCAACGCCTTCCAAGTTAATCTTTTAAGAAGTTATTGTGTCACTTGCTATTGTTTCATGAATGATAAATGAAATAATGTGTTTAGGATCTTCTATGGGTTTTGCAGACGATCGCTTTGAATAGGGGGGAGGTGGGGATGGAAGGGGGGAATCAGCTCAACATATGACCAGTTATTGTTAGTAATGCTTTGCCTTTAAAAAAAAAGAGTTAATAAACAATGGCAAACAATGGAAATAAAAACCAATTTAATGTCCCGACATTCCTAGAAATGAACGTTATTCTCTGGCTGCACAACGTCGTGTGTTATAATTTATATATAGAGCCTATCTACGGTGTGAATGTTGGTAAGTGACGGCTAACAGAAGGTTCTTTATTGCAAACATTGACTGAAAGTCACTAATGTGAACCTATTTGGAGACATATTTTTACTTTCTTTTAACACCTCGGAGAAAAATTATTGTGATCGTCAAATAAATCGTACTCAAGATTTTGATAGAATAATGTCGACGTTTCATGACCCCCTGAAACAAACAAAAAAATTAGTTTTCGCGATGCCGTCTGTCTGTATCTCGGACTAGAGCCGAAACTATTTTACCGATTGGGCTAAAACTTGGTATCTAGGCTGTTTATAAGATTCCCCCGAGGGGATTATTGGAAGGCTAACCCTAAATTTAAGGGTATCTTACTGAAGGGCAAAAAGAGAAAAAAATCAATTTGCTCGAAATTTGTTTTAACGATTTTGATTAAATGTTATATATAGACACCAATTATTCGTATAAACAAGATGGCAATCCTCATTCTCTCATGAAAATGACTTTGAGGGTACTTTACATGAGGGAAGTTTTCCAATTTTCATCATTTCATCGAAACTATTTGAGATACGAAATATCATACCATTGTAAAGTTGTAATAATATTAAATACTAAAACTTTTTACTTGAAATATATTTTTATATTTCTGAGTTATAACCAAATATATGTACTACTTAATTCAGGTCTTTGAAAATGAATTTGATTTAGATGCTCTTTGGTAGACAAAGATGTTTCTCTGTTTTCAATATTTCTGTAACAGTGTTCCTAGTTCCTAATGCCATAGAGTAAGTAACAGTGTATATTATTTCATTATGATCTTTGGTGTAGTGTTTCTACAACAATGTATAGCTAGATTTATCGTTTTGTTTCACGAGTTTTTAGTAAAATATCTATTTTAAGATAAAAACGGAAGTGAGCCTGTGCAGTGCACCGTATAATTTATTTTGTTAATAGTACTATATTATCAATAACAAAACAATGTTATCAAACAATTTCCGGTCAATGTTTTCAATGAAGAACCTCCTGTTTAGCGGTCACTTATCACCTCTCCTGTGCGTAGATGAGCTATAGGTTGGTAATTCTTGTAGTTGGAAGCTAACTGTAAGGTGGGAGGGAGATTGTTAAAGAAGGGGGAGAGGGTAAAAACAAAGGACAAGAGGAGGAGGGAGAGTCACAAGGTAACAGTAACGAAATGGGTTCATTTAATAAATCCCTATTCGTAATCATTTCATACGTCAAGAATAAGTTGAACGGTGTAGATATTCTTTTTATAAGTTGATTTGCATTATTTTTAGGTTTTTTTTCCTTACATGAGTTTGTGTTTTTTGTTTCATTTTGGTGTTCTAGATTTAAAGACTATCAGATTCTCACGTATAGACTCTATAATTAAAAGTAAGTATGGATAATATGTGCTTGTATAGCATTTTTAGATTCATCCTTTAAGACCTAGAAAACAATACCGTAGTAAACATTTAGTACTTAGCTATTTTTAGTATATTATAATACGTATCCAATAATAATAAATATTCGATTTTAAATTCTACCAACATATAATTTAGGTTAATTAAGAGAAGAGTGATCTGACCAGATTTAAAAAAAAAATATTTTTTGTGAAGTGAGCTTACTTTATTAATACAGTAACAGACGCCAGACAAAATTAAAATTAGTATTAATAGATAGTAGTACATGTATTTGCGTTGAATATTGTGAATTAATATTAAGTATTTAAGTTTTCGCTAAATTGTTTGAAGCTTCTGCGATGTACAGTACTTCTTTCAGGACTGTATCGAGGGGAAAAGTGGGGCAGCTCAAACTAGCCACCCAACTTGTACGCCTTAAAAAAGTATTATTACTGATATATTATTTATTTTGATATCATTATTTATTCACTGATACATTTTATTGTACAACAATTTTGGTATACCTTGATGTTTCAATCGAGATATATATTTTTTAACATCTTGACCCCCTACTTTGCGGTTACTTTACAAGTATTTCTACATCTTAGGCGTAAATATATATTATATTATTTGGTTTTTAGTTGTTGAGATTCCTTTACTTTCTAATTATGTTTTGATCAACTTAGCATTTTCACTTTGGGAAAATTATTTAAAAGCTCCTACTGTTTATGGATGTGTCTTTGGAAATCACGAAAAAAAAAAATAGAAAAAAAAACTTTTTTTATGAACAAGATACCCATGTAAAGCAATATTTCCTTTATGTTTGTTGTTTTGCTGTTGTTTAGTTTTTAAAATATACATTTTTGTATCGTGCTTAAAATTAACATAAATGGATTATTTTTACATTTACATTATCTAGCACCACGTCTTACTACCTGTTCGGGTTATATGTTTAAGTACTAATTACGTTGATAGGTTAGGAATTGAGAAGGTTGAACATAGAAGAAGTGAGCCCGTATTTGGGTTGAGGGAGAGTGTAAAACCATTTAGGGAAAAACCTCCAGTTCACCCGAGCGAGATTTGAACCTTGATCTCTCCGTCCTTGCAGTCTAGCTCAACATGAAAATAGCGCATTAGCTAGCTACGATACTGAGGCGGTTAATAGATTATAATTTAATATAGCACATCAAGGCCTATAATATGGATAACTCATTAGAATTCTAAAATGATGAATTGAATACAATATACCATATAAATAGTTCAATATTATCAACCCGCTTCAGTGGCCACATAGTCTATCGTAGTAGTCTATACTGCCGATGATGGGGAGATTGAGGTTTGAATCTCGGTCGAGTGTACTGAGGGTGGTTTTTCCAAAATTGTTTTGGACTCTCCCTCCACGCAAATGTGACAAATCCTATAAACTTGACCTTACTTATTCATAAAACCATCGGCGTAATTAGTAGGCATAAGTGTATTAGCTGAACGGATAGTAATACGCGGTGATATAAATATAAAACTTGATAAGTACTCATTACTTTATGTGAATTTATTCGTTATGTGCTTAAATCCAAGAGTTCTCTTTCGCTTTATTTTAAAAATTGCTTCCCCTTTATACATATGATAATCGGAAGCATTTTTTCAAATGTCTACATCAGTGAAGCACACTAATCTTATAAAATTGCCTAACTGTATATTTGTGAGAGCTTTCTTCGACAAATTGTTAAAATAAATGTGTAATATTCTTAGTAAGTATCTCTACAACTCTTTACACTCCATATTTACTGCCATCCCCTTCTGCTATAATATTTTCTCATTATTTATCTTCCCAAAACACTTCTTCAACGTGACCCCATCTTTCTCTTCCTTAAATTCCAACTTCTACCCCCTCCCCTTTTTCTGTTTCAGCTACTTTCCCACACCCTGCCCCTTTTCCCACCCATCTCCCCTCCTTCCTCTATCTTTCTCCACCTTTACCCAGCCTTATATTACTTTTATTCTAAACTTCCACCAACAATCCTCACCTGTATAATATATTATTTATTCCCGCATCACTACCTCAATATTACTTCCACTCTCCCCTCCCCCATTCCAACCTTCCCATCAATCCCCCACCCTTACTTCCACTCTCCCTTCCTCCATTCCAACCTTCCCATCAATCCCCCACCCTTACTTCCACTCTCCCTTCCTCCATTCCAACCTTTCCATCAATCCCCCACCATTACTTCCACTCTCCCTTCCCCCATGTCAACCACCCACCCAACTCCTGCATTCTGACCACAACACTCCCCTCCACTTTCCCATCAATTCCTCACTCTCGCCCTAAAACTCCCTCCTAGCCCATTCCACTCTCTCCCTCGCCCCCTCTATTGCACCCCAACCAAAACACATCCTCACAACCCTTATCTTCACTCTCCCTTAACTTATTCCATGCACCCTAGCTAAAACACCCTCTCCCATCCCTTATCTTCTCTCCCGAACCCACTCCCATGTACCTCAACCAATACACCCCTCCCAGCCGCACGACTCCAATTTGTAAATTAAATATTTTTAAGTTGATACAATATTAGTTTTTATGACGTTAGAAACAATGTTTTTAAAAAACGCGTCACTAAGGCCAAATAACAATGGCATTGAAGCCTACAAAATTATGTGAGTCCTAAAAAGGGGGTTAAATTACCAACATTGTATTTTTAAACTTTTGTACTACAGCAACAGTTGGTTTTATTGCCCAATAGACAAGAGAGCACGAAGATGTCCAATGTCAACGGAAAAGGTCAATTTGATCATCAACAGTCCAACCTCATTCCTCAACAGCAGTTTACGGTAAACCATAAACTGTATTTATTCATTTTAAGCATTTAGATTAACACGTTAATAATCTTGATACTGAACATACCAATTTAAAAATAGAATGTTTATAAATTAAGTAAAAGATAAAACAAATGAAACGACACAAAAGTAAAGAGTTTACATATAGGATATAGTATATTTGAGTTTAGAAATAAATTAAAAAAAAAAGGTGTTGTCTGTAAGCTACCATAAAATACATTTTCCTCAGATAAACAAACACATAACTTTGTTACAGTAGCCCCATGACTTCTTTGGTGCTGACTGACAGCTTTGAAAAGTTACCAGACCAAATTATGTATCCCTATGCCGAACCATATGATCTGCAAAAACATTTGTTTAGCAGCTGTCACTTTTGACAGTCAAAATTTAGGTATACACCTAAATGTTGACTGTCAGTAGTCAGCTGTGAGCTGTCAGTCGGCACCAAAGAAGCCATGGGGCTACTGTAGTCATATGAACAACACACTTCATATATACTTATGCCGCTTTAAAAAAAAATTCAAATCTAGAAAACTCACTCACTGTGAATTACTCCTGAATATTATTTTTTAGAAAAATAAATACAAAATCTTATCCATCAGGCTAAGAACTCCTCAGAAGACCATTTAAAAAAAATTAGGAAATTGCCATTTTTAAATAATTTAATTTAAAAAAAAATTAGAAATGAGTAAAAGTGTGCCAGTTCCAGTGTTATCACTGCTAAAAGAACAAAATATGAATAAATCCTTTCTTAACCAGAGACAGTAAATTTATAATCATAATAGGGACACACTCTTGCCAACCTCTAACGGAGACGCATAAGGCAAAGCGTTTCTGCACAACCCGATTGGATACAAAACCTTCTGGGATTTTTGAACTGCACATACATGACCTTAAAATACGATTCTTCTTCTCCCTTATATTTTTTTAGCATCACGTCTCAATAACCGTTCGGGCTATACCTGTCATGTCATGAAGTCTTGCCAGGGTAAGCAGCATCAGTTTAAACTGTATCTGTCATGTGTTCACACACACCTCAGGATAACAATTATTGGGCAGGTATCGAGAGGAATACATTCCAGTGTGAAGAATTCAGGGCAGAACATATGTGTGATTGGTCAAATAGGACCCCGAGTGGGTAAGAACATAATATCACAGGTACAGTTTTAACAAGGTCTGCTTCCCTTGCAACATTCTACGCCACGCCACTGGGATATTAACATACGTAATAATAATGCCAATGTGCTTGGGATGAGGAAGGATGAATGGTAGAGGAAGTGTACACACATTTTCGTGGAAGAAGAATGGAAAACCATCTAGAAAAAAAAACCTCAATCCCTCCAAAACGGTTTAATTAAGACAACAATGATAAAGTGGTCCTCTTCAACAGAAGGGAATGATCGACCTACCTATATTGTAGCTGAAAATATTAGCGAGTTATGTTTCTTTTGCACCAAGTATTGATATTTTACAGATTCTCCGCATTCTAACTAAACAAACTAAATAGGCAAGGATATATTTACGCGTGTCTGGATACATTACTTGTAATCCAGTTTGTGGGAATAATAGCCGTTACTAAATGCACCTTTGTCTAGGGCCATCCCAATGTACTAATCGTACATTCTTTCTGTGGAGAGTATTTCCATTTCCCGATGAGATGAGATGAAATATGAAAGTGTGTAACTAATAGAAACTCTTAACCTAACTTAGATGTAATCAACCAGATCCAGGTGAACTTTCGGGAAGAATACTCATGGTACCAACCGGGAATCAAGCCCGGGCCCCTATGTTGGTAGTCAGGTGCATTTACCACTACTGTACCATGAGGCCGTTTAATGGGTAAGGATGAGGAATATAATTTAGTTTGCCTGGAGGATGAGTCTGGACCCATTTAGGACCAAACACTCTCAGTAGACCCAGATGGGTTTCTAACCCTGACCTTAGCATCACCACCAAACCAGACCAGACAAAGCTTACGCTTTAGACAGCGTGTCCACCATCGCGGGTGAGGTGCTGTGTCTGAAAATCTTAAGGTGGGGTGGAAAAGGACGCGAGAAAAGGTTAGTGGTTTTTGCAGTTTTTATAACAAAGACAATTTTTTTTGTTGCCAAAACAGCTCAAATATTTCTCCAATAGAAACATAAGAGTGTAATCTTCTTTACGTGGTGATATAAAACGTTGTTGAATATATACCAAGAATGTCCTGGAATATAATGACAACTCTCTTTCTCTTCATTTAAAAAGTTTCTCATCTAATGCCACTATGCTCATGACAGATATTCAACAACTGTTGATATCACCACGTGAAGAAAATTAAACTCTATGCTTCTACTGGAGAAATGTTTGATTTGTTTTAGAAAAAAAAAGTTTTCCTATAAGAACTGCAAAAACATTAACTAGTCTTTTCTCACGTACCCTTCTAGATCACCTTAAGAAAATAATATTTAAAATTTTTATCTAGTTTGCCCAATTTTCGTTCTCTCCATAAACAGCCACTGAAGATTCAGCGATTACGTCGTCAGCTTATCCACCAAAGGAAGGAGCAATTCCTGCAGATGCCAAAAAGAAAGGAAGATACCATCAAGAAGGTGTGCAGGAGAAGGCTGACAAGGATAGAGACCACATTGATCCAACACAAGAAACAAGCCATCCAACAGATTCCGACGAACAAGATCAAAGGTGAACCGCTACCGTTCTTGCTGAGAGAAATCAATTTTCCACAATTCTCTCCGAAGGTGAAACAGGAGAAGCCGTCCTCTTGGATTGAGAATGATCGCCGTTACAAGCATCACGAGGAGCATTTACCAAACGAACAAGGTAACGAATGGTAAGTGGCTCATAAAAATCGATTGTAGTAGAAAACAAATATGTACATGGATGCTCTACCACCCAGCTATCAGTGATCGTCCCGAATTTCAGGGTCATTCTTCACTCATTATTTAAGATTGTGCATCACATGCCTATCAACTCTATGATTCAATCGGTTAAAAATCGTAAATTTACACCAACACTATTATACGTGGATCATTTCTAATTGAACATTAATGGAGATAAAGAGTTAATAGAAGTTACTGATAGTGAACATTGTTGGAATATCAAATAATATTAGGATAAACACTGCATTGAAAATACAATTTTTTGACCATTTTATAATGTCTTCACAGATAAGCACTACGCACAAATCTTCATTCTGTCATAACAGGAACATACTGTAGCTATTAACAAGAAACTTTATCGCTTTGTCCTCTATCGTCACCGAGGAGAATTTCGGGTAATTATTCAAGTACCGGGTGACCTGGTGGTCTAGGGGTAAGGTGTCAGGCTTCTGTGTTGGGGTTCCGGGGTTCAATCCTCGGTCCAGGCACAGATTTATCTGATTACCAAACCCTTCATTCACCTCTGACAAGACGTGTATTAATCACAGCTTGTGAATGTGTGAAATTCCAGGCCTCCACCGTGGTTCGGATCCCACGTTAAACTGTAGGTCCTCCATTTCAACTCACTATGACCCTACCATTACAGATTAGCGTTAAGTGCGTATAACCCGAACGGGTAGTAAGACGCCCTGCTAATAATAATAATAATAATAATAATAATAATAACATTCAAGTACGAATGCATTGCCCATATTTCTGGCATATCGAAGATATTTTCTATTGCCTTTTACTCCCATACCGTGCTCGCGCGCGCGCGCGCGCGCACACACACACACACACACACACACACACACACACACACAGGAGAGCCGGGAGCCGAGTTGGGCCTGCTATGATGAAGCTCATAAGTGCGTTTGCCGAGTTTAAAATTTCTAGACTTCTGATTTTTAGAATTATAAATAAATACACACTATCCGCAATGGTGGGCAAGAGAAATACACGTAAAACTAGTATGGGTCCATTGTGCCGGTGATGTAAAATTCAGGGTTCAAATCCTGACCGGATATAAATGAGGGTGCTTTCCTCTCAATTATGTTATTAAACACACACTCTCTCTCTCTCCACGTTAATGTAAGTGGACTGCCTTTAAATTCTACCTTCATACCATTAGTGTAATTAAATGCATACGGAAGTTAGTTAGACGCGGAGCAAAAAAAAACTAAACTAATACATATTTTTATAGGCCTATTCATAGTAATTTTTTTTCCACATTTTCCTTAGGACGATACCTTCTCCATTCGACGACAGAGTGGATCCTGGAAGAAGCATCAATCTCTCAATACCAGACTATCGACCAACAACCAATGACGATGATGACATAATACAACTAGATACAGCATATCCAACTCTTGCTTCGTAAGTTTGTATTTATCAGGGTTTGCCGTTTGGACGGTCCAACCCGCCTCGGTGGCGTAGCTAGCTAACGTGCTAGTTTAGTGTTGAGCTAGACTGCCGAGGACGGGGCGATCGAGGTTCGAATCTCAGTCGGGTGAACTGGAGTGGTTTCTCCCTCCACGCAAATGCGAGTTCACTTCCTCTTAATTCAACCTTCCCAATTATTAACCCATTGTCGTAATTAGTACTTAAACGTATAATTCGAACGGGTAGTAATACGTGGTGCTAAATCAATAAATAGACAGTTCTGTGCTCTTCTACCGAGAGTGGCGGATATGTAACCGTGCCAATATTTGCGGATAGAGGCTGTCATGTGCTCAGCACAAGCCCTTTGGCTATTAATCTTAGATTTCCAGACTGAAGCTGCTACTTCTTTATTCACGTATCTCCTCAATTGTCCTCACGATGTTGAGTTAACCCCGTTTCAGACCCATTGATTCACAAACAAACAAACAAAAAATCTGGAAGCGCTAGGGATCGCACTCGGGACATCTGTGTCTGTAATCAGGAACTCTGACCACTAGAGCACAGAGGGTAGGTGTCCTAATACAGACCTAATCCTAATCAAACAGACCATGGTAAACGTATTAACAACTCTCCTTCGGGAAATAATATCTATGTTACCGCCAGGAATCGAACCCTGGACCTCTAGATTAGTAGCCAGGAATGCTAACCGCTATACCAAAAGGCCGGCCGTTTAGTCAGTGATGTCGTGGAAATAGGCTAGTACTTATGCTGTTCATGTCATAGGTTTATCCATAGGTGTCGTTAGCTCTCATTTAATCAATCCTTGAAAAGGAAGAGAACGAACTCATTTTCTGTTTAAATTAGAAAATAAAGAATAATTTTGTATAAAGTTAACAACACAACAAATAATGATAGCTAAAATAATTCCATAAGTTATACAACAAAAGTTAGTCCTACCTCAATAATTTATGCATTGCTCCAAACGTGGATTTTCAATTTATTTCAAATAAAACAATTCATTGTTTCTTTTACAATCCTAAGAGTGTCACATTTATTTATTTAATTTTAGCACCATGTCTTACTACCTGTTCGGGTTATACGCTTATGTACTAATTACTCTAATGGTTTTAGAGATTAAGAATGCTATATTTAGAGGAAGTGTGCCCATATTTGCGTGGAGGGAGAGTGGGAAATCATTTTGTAAAAAAACACGCTCAGTACAATCGACCAAGATTCGAACCTGGATCTCCCCGTCATAGTCAGTCTAGTATATTGCAAGAGATGCACGTGATACCATGTAGCCATCGAAGCAGGTGACTGTCCCAAATCAAAAGATTATTGAGGGGTGCCCCCTGTACTCCTCCGCTAAAGACGTCTGTGGGGTGGATTAGTTTGAATAAAATCTGTTGTTAAAATACATTCCAAGCCAAAGGTTTCCAACTTTTTCTATAGTAAAATTCTGATAAGAAGAAACTTTTCAAAAATACCAACTTTTTCGGTCAACATTTATAACTTTTTTTTTAGCACCACATAACTAATTTCGCTACCCACTTATGTGGCCAAATTTTCTAAGTTGTCACTTTCGTGTTGAGCTGGCCTACTGAAGATGGGGAAGATCGGGGTTCAAATCCCGACATGGAAGGTGTTTTTTAAAAAAATGGTTTCTCACTCTTCTTTCACTAAAATGCGGGTAGATTACCCTTAAAACACTTATTTCCTCATTCCTACCTCATTAGAGTAATTATAATGTATGAGTATAGCCTGATCAGGTAGTAAGAAGCGGTGATTAAAAAAAACTAATTTCACTAATAAGGGATGAGAAAGGTTGAATTTAGAGTAAATTTACCCAAATTATCGTTGAAGAAGAGTGGAAAACTATTTAGGAAATACCACCTTCCATGTATCCAACCGGGATTAAAACCCCGATCTCACTGGCGTTGTAATTTCATTATATTGCCAAAGTGACGTCATATACCATTTTCCCACAGAAACGGGTTGTAAGTTTATTATTAATATTATATTATTTAATAGGAATTAATCTTTTTATTCATGAAAATTGGCGGTTGAAGATTACATGACTGGACGTATCAATATACGAATATTATTTTGGGTAGATTTTTTATAACCGAAACAAGTTCCTTCTTATCTAAATTGGACTGTAATTAGTGAACAAGTGACTTTATTTGTCCCTCATTAAGGGCAGCCAAAAAATAAGGTTTGGAAATTTTTCCACAGCTTGTCAAGTTTGAGTCAAATTTATATTCTAAACTTTATTTTTAAAAAACAACAATTTTTCAATTTTCAACAACTATTCAAGAGTCGATTTTTGAAACTGTAAATTGAGTAAATGAGCTTTTAATTTTTTTTAAATCATTCAACAAATTGATTACATGTTTAGGTTCAGTTTCATTTCACACACGAGCACACAAAACAACAAACAATAGAATTAGTAAATTAATTAATATCATAAACACGCAATTAAAGTGTATTCGAGTTGATGAGACAACAGAATTGTTTGACCCATCGAATGAACAAAAGTCACCAAAGATACTATTTAAAGGCCGGTGATAGACTGGTGTTTTGGTCGCGGCGGCCAAAACGTCAGTCCATCAATTTTTCAAAAACAAAGTTGATTTTTTAGAAACAAATCAGTAACAGCAAAGCACAGTACATGGGCGTCATAATTTACAATTATAGGTACGAGTATTAAAATATTTATCTGTGGCAAAAAAGCGCATAGCCTAGTTCCAACCCCATGACCGCCGTTTGAGGAACATGGCTCACCGTGTTATCACCCTAATGGGATAAGGAGAGTTAAGAAAGATTATAAATGAAGTGTACACTCATTCCCGGTGAAGGAGGGAGAGAAAATCATCTAGATAAAGAACATTCAATACACCCAACCTACCTGCCATCGAAATATACCTGCTTTCGGGTATGAGAGAAAGAGGGTTTTCTGAACATGAATAGAATTAATAGTTGTACTTTTTCTTTCGAAAGTTTTTTAGGTAATATTTGGAGGTTTTGTAGAGTTTTAAGGATATTAAAGGAGGGTTTTAAGCTCTTTACAAATAACAAAAAAAAAATCTTAAATTTATTTTTAAGTTCATAGTAAGGACATGATATTTCATTAAGGTGTAAAACAGAGATTTAAAAAAATATATACGTCTTAATTAGGACATATTGCGAAATTTTAAATGTTTTGAAGATTAGATTAAACTTAATATAGGCCCTCGAAATTCTTGAACATTTTTTAAACTATTCTTAGTTTAGTTATTGGATAACAACAAGGTGAGAGGCAGTTACTAAAGGATTTCCGATGACGGAACCACGTGGAAAGTCATCATGTGATAAAATGACCTGCCATTAGCTAGGAAGCTAACTAATAAATATATACTCCATTCACGGTAGGAATTACTCTCTGAAAGGTCCTTTTTGCTACCAATACCTTACTATATAATAGATTTCTGGTAGGGAAAAAGGCCTTTCAGAAAACAATTCCTATCGTGAACAGACTTTACATTATTGTTTTGATAGGAATATTTTGAAAAATTTAATATGTACTGTATATTCCTATCCAATTTCTTGTAAACCTAGCAACTGACATCTGACACATGACACATAAGAATTTTTAAAATTTAATTACGATAATAAAAAAGGTAATTAATTACTTCATATTACAGGGTTAGGTAGAATTAAGAGGGTAACTAGTAAATAAATCACACATGGAAAATTAACCCTCTCAGTGTAGTCGAATGAGATTCAAACCACGGCCTCAATAATATCTGGAATCCAATTTATCGCCTTTTAGACTGTGCGATCATCGGCGTGGATACGAATTTGTGTTTAGTTTATCGACCATTTTAGTCTTATTAGCTTGGAAGGAAAATAGGATACTAATTAGAATAATGGTTCTACGGTTGTTTGCTTGAATAATAATGTTTAAATCCCCAATTTAAAAAAAAGTTTTCAAACTATAAGGTTTTTCGAATTTGTTTCATATTGTAGGCTACTTTATGATGTTTTTATCATGATCAAAACTAAAATACATAGGTTAATTCATATATTTTTGTTAGTTTTGTTTTTTTACTAAAAAAAAGAAAAAGAAATAACACAATAATTCGCAATGTAAAATATTTATTATACGCTCGAGTTTTTCTCATGAAATTTTGCAATTCACATAAATAGCCCATATTATTTAAAATAATTTCTTATATACACACAACCATCGTAAGTGCCTTCAGTCTATCTAGATTTAAAAGAAATGCGTTTCCAAAGATTATTAGATAGTTAAATTTATGAAGATATTTAAGTACCTCTGTCAATAAAATTAAAAGCGAGAATAGCTTTGAAATTCAAATAATAGAAATACAAGTGCTCTTTTACATGTTTTCACGGCAGCAGCCCGCACGACAATGTAGAATGTCGCTGCTCTCTTGGTTTTAACATGCGTGAACCCCGGGCATATTCCGAAGAGGAGCATCGCGGGCGGGGAGAGGGGAAGGCACAGATAGCTCCACCCACACTGATCCGTAGGATTGGTTCTGCGCACGATGTGGCAACCTCGCACCGCTTGTAGCTATAACCGATATTGTGGCCGTCCGAAGGGCGAAAAGGAATGCATGAAAGAGGGGAAACTTCGGGTCAGACCGGTGCAATCCCCCCTCTTCTCCTGTCACCCCTTATCAATCCCTTCCTCACTGTCTGTTTCCCCTCTCCGTTTCTGTGTCGGTGTGTGTGTGTGTGTTTGTGTGCGTGTGTGTGCCTTCTGTTGGCTTCAACAACCTCTCACCAAACTCGAAGACAGTTTCACCTTCGGTCGTTTAGCGTTAACACGTTTTCGGGATGTTGTCTCGTGCGTTATTACAAGTTCATAAGTGTGTTCATCCAATAACTATTGTTTTATAAATTAACTCAGTATAAGATATTCTTTAAAGTGAACATTATCTATGCACCAACGCGTTGCAAAAAAGTGATTGTTAAAAACTTCTTTTTTTTCTTCAAAACTATTAATCTGGTAGCCGAAAGAAAATAAGAAAAATCTTTATGTGTGTGTTCCAATGTTGGGCTATACATCCTACAGGTAGTTTAATTGTTTGTTTGCCATTATCATGTATTGTAATTAATGTAAAGCCTGTTTTATTGTTGGTTTATTTAGTTGGAGGTTATAAAAGATTTATCGCACCTAGTCGATTCATACTACAAGCATAAACTTGAGATTTTATTTCTCCTTGTGGAGTGTTGCCAAATTTAAGAACCAAACTATTCCTACCTACAACAATCAGCTGTTACAATCACCGTTCAATGGATTAATTATCAGTGCGTGCATCAAGATTATTATTAAGTGCAGTGTGATGCTTATAGTAGAACAATAAGTGAATTGATGTGTATATAAATGATACTGAGATTTGTGTGATCGTTAAAAAAAAATATATTCTGACAAAGCAACGTCCTTTAAGAACGTGAAACAGTTTTTAGAGTAGAACGTAGAGCCGTGTGTTTCTGAAAGTGGTCACCAGAAGCCGCCACTTGCCGGGAGGTATCTGACTAGTTTTAATACCTGTCGCATACGAGGGGTTTAATAATGCAGCATATAAACGGATTATCGTCGCCACAACAAGGTATCCCCTATCTTAGAGACCATGCGGTGCGTAACCAAAGCACGGAGAAAATATATGATGATCGTCCAACCGTTAAAATACCAATCTCTTTGTATTTTATAGAGTTATTTTACGGTCTTTATCAATAATACAGATTATTAATGTTAGGTTAGTGTACTTTATTTTACAAATCACAATTAATTATTAAATCCACTTTCGTGAAAATTTAGCAATGTGTATTTTTTTTTAGATTCAAAAATCACATAACCATTAATAATAAAAATAAATTTTTAGTTCTAAAATAGAATATTTAAAAGAATTAAACAAGCATGCTTGCTTTTAAACAGGATGAAAAGAAAAAGAAAGTTGAGGTTAAAAGTATTTAAATAAAGGACGTTCGTTAAAAAGAAGGTCGTTAAAAGAATTGGAAGGGGCCATTGCAGCAGAGTAGAGAATGTGTTGATGAAATTGAAGGCCGTTGCGAGTGCAATTGAGCAACACACCCTTTTTTAACAATCTCGTGGACTATTAACATTATCATTTTCACACATTATTGTCGATCATCTAAATGCTACACTTTTCCAAGTAAAATATAATTATAAAGTTATTTCGACTATTTACTCTTAAAATTAGCGTGTACGTGCATTTGCATTGTTTAATTTAAATATTAAAATTATATTTACTTTCTGTAGGGCTTTTAAGTTTATTCATTTTATTAAATTTGAATAACCTATGCCTTTCAATAAATTTCTGTCGATCATACTCTTTAATAGTTTAAATATAATTTTTTTCATCGCTTTCTGTTATTTGATGTTCTTTTTAAAACACATATAGGCTATTCCAGAAGGCCTAGTTGGGTTTTACTTTAAAATATCTTGTTGATACTTTAAATGTGACTAAAAACCTTGGGTAGGATTGCATATTTTCAAAACTGAGAAATACCTATTAATTTTTTTAGTGTCACCGACAGAGATTAATTTTAAATGTGTATTGAAAAGGTTTGTTGCTAATAATAATAATATAAAGAATATTGAATCCACAAAGTTGTTTGGAATAATATTACGAGAAGTTAAAATACTATAAAATGCATACAAAAGATTTACATTTACCAGAAAATACCAAGGATCAATTATTTTTAAGAACACATTTTATCTCTAAATATATAGCTTCTTATTTTGAAGACTAGGATAATTTATTTTAGCGTCATTTTATAACGGTATACGTATAACTTAATATATACCCTATGTACGTTGTAAAGTTTTGCAAGTATTTTAAAAATTTGTTCCTAATAACATTAAATGGTGAAGTGCTCCAATTAGTGTCGTTTTAAGGAAAAAGTAATGACAAAAACCGGTGACCAAAAACCATTACACAAATTTCTGAGCTGCATTAGTCCCACTCTAACAATCTGATTGAAATTTTATAACTTCAATAACGATATAAAATTGCGTTTATTTAACGTTGTCGAATAAAGTTTAAGGCTTTCAACTTTTTTAAATAAAAAAGACATTTTGTAAAACTATCCAATAAACTTTTCATGTAGATGTGGTGTTAAAACTTGAAAATGAGTTAATACGCTTTATCTAAACGTTAAAAATAAATATATTTTCATAATGAAAGCAAGTGCAAGCAAATTTTATTATAAATATCAAACGAAAGCAACTATTCCAATG
Organism: Timema shepardi; assembly: GCA_902151425.1. Classification (NCBI taxonomy): domain Eukaryota; kingdom Metazoa; phylum Arthropoda; class Insecta; order Phasmatodea; family Timematidae; genus Timema; species Timema shepardi. The sequence continues at coordinate 37,069 of CABFVX010003559.1, read as the reverse complement.
TTTTATTAATATTCTGTATGTTCGTCGAGTGGTAGTGCAGCGATTTTTTTTCTACCGTCCTGACGAGTTTAATTTGGTCTCCAAAGTTACGTGTGTAAAGCAGTTATAAGCTTGGGGTCTGAATACTAATAATATAACAACATGTTGTGCCAGCCAGCCTTGTCCGGTCTCGACTGAGTGCTTTGAAAAGTGGCCGTCTGATGGCGACACTCATCAGCCAATGAATCAGTACATTCACGCAAACATTAAAATAGACTCTTTGTTTTATTTGTTCTTTATTAAACTTTAAAGATAAGAAAGTAGATTAAATTTTTAATATTTGACTATGATAGTGATAAAAATAGTAATATTACGATAAGTAAAGTGAATAATTTTCGATACAATACGTTTTTATTGAAAAATATTTAAATCTCGCGCCAGAATTCTTCTTTCCTTTACAAGTACCCCAGTGTTATATAAAAATGTGTGGTGACGAATTTATTAATAATCTGTTTAAAGAAAAGAAAACTTCGCATTGAATGAGTGAAAACATTTTTATATTTTAACGACAATTGGTTGAATATTAATGTGTGTTAAAAGTGAACATTTTAAAATTGAACTTAATTATTACGGACTTTCCAATGGACTATGTATGGTGTTTAAATAATGGACTTTTTGATCCAAGTTTTGTGGTTACTGACAGTGCATAAAATGTGAATCTCTGACTTGTGTTACAAACTTGGATTATGTGAAAGTGTCACAGTGAAGTGTGTTTTTTTTGTAGAACATTTTATTGGATTATCTATCACAATTGGATTACTTTGAACTACGTCGATCTTCATTATCATCAGACCAGATAAGATCTAATCATTTTGAAATTGCTGTTGAAATATCATCGACTTATTAGATTGCATGCATGAGCCATATATTTGATCATAGTTTAGTCAAGATATTTTGTAACTATACGAAACTTTTTTTTTTAAAACTGAAGAGGGCTATTAGACTTGATAAATTAAACCTATCACTGGTTTGAAAACCATCACTTATTTTATGCACACGAATATGGTAGGCCTTATAACAACCATTTGCTACATACATTCTGATTAGTTACCGCTAATTATTCTATCATAAACTTAATTATTTATAATGATTTTCTCATAACTAATGTGTTAAAAAAACTAAAACAACTAGACCCCTATTATAACCATACTTTATTGCCAGACCCATAACTTTATTTGTGGATCGTTATTTTTGATAACAAAACATAACTTTTTTTTTAAACATAATTAAAAAAAAGTCTCATTAATGATTGCTTAGGCTATAAAGACAACCCTAGTAGGCTAGTGATCTATTTTTTTAAAGAAACCCCCAAGTATGCCTATTCTTATATACTATAAATATAGCTAATCTACAACCAATTAACTTATCATCAAAACTGTTGAAATAAGTTAGTAGATTATTCAAATTAATTACCATATAAACTACTAAATTCTCCAAAAATATTACTAGACTTAAGGCCTAAACCTACTTTAACCACGAAATTAACTCTTTTTTTTTTAAGCTAAGAAACTGTTCCTATCCATTTTTCCGGGGACCATATTTTGAAAACAGCAAACCACTTAAGTGTTTTTCAATTTCTATAGCAAAACTTATTTTGGCCAAAATAAATCTAATATTGTTCCAGTAGAAACTTAAGAGTTTAATTTTCTTCCCTTGATGATATCAACATTTGTTTAATATCTGACATGAGTATAGCAGCATTAGTAGTTGAGAAACTTTTTAAATTAAGAGAAATATTGTTATTAAATTCAAGGATACCCTTGACAGATATTCAACTACTGTTGATATCACCATGTGAAGAAAATTAAACTCTTTGTATCTACTGGATAAATATTCTGATCTATTTTAGCCCCCCCAAAAAATGTTTTGTTAGATAATCTATAAAACCATTGCCTTTTTCTCGCAGGGCTTACAAGTCATGTACAGATATAGACATAAGTACCAACTTATTAATAGCTCAAAAGTATGGCCCCTCTAACCATACAATTTTGAAACTGCATGTGTGTTTTATGATGTAATTTTAATATGTTCGATTTTAGTTTCTCTCTTAAAATATGTTATTATAAAATTACATTTCTGTAGTAAATAAATTTTCTGCACAGTTCCATGACATATTCTACATCCTTGTGAGCAAACCTAACATTTTGATGAAATGGGAGGGGGGGCATTTATCTGCTTTTACTCAACATATTTATCGATATAGGGCCTATTTATGTTGTTTGTTACATGACATCTATTTTACTACAAGAAGAATAGTTTGATATAAACGTGCATGATTGTACTATGAATTACACGTTTCATAATAAACTTATGTAAGTCCATGCACTGATTAATACAGGTCTGCTTAGACTTATATATAATAAAAACAAGAACTTGAGGATAATCTTTTAGCTGGCATTCTTTTCTTTTAAAGTTCTCACGTTAATTAACTTGTCAAATCTTTCACGCTGCTGATAAGATGTTGTATTACCTAAGTAGTTTTGGATGAGTGGATGGTAATAACCTATACTAGAATCGGCATAACAAGAACACTTTAAGGTCTATGCGATATAAATCTAAATCATCTATCATTGGTATAAGTACTCAACGCCTATTTATTAGAGCTGTCAAAAGAACACACATATCTTACCGTAAGGATACAGGAAATTAGATCTTGAAAGTTGCCTACCTGGTAAAATCAAGTAATTTGTTTTGACAGGAAAATTTTAAAAATTAATTGGAACTTTGGTTTTTTTTTTATATAATAGGGTGGACATAGTTGGAAGAAAACCTTTAAGAGTTGATAAATTTAAAACTGCCAGGAAAATCAGAGAAATATCATGTCTTCGTTGCATTCTATTCTAAACAAGGTTTTTATTTATGTCAATGTATATTAATTTTAGTGCTTTTTAAACCCTAACTATTTTCTCAATTGAGTGTTTTGATATATTTTTAACATCATTATAAATCCAGATAAGCGTTTTAGTCAGGAAAATTAGAATGTTAGGATAATGGAAAATTCAAGGAATTTTCTTTTCGAGATTTTGTGACCCCCTGAATAATATTCCAAACATGAAATATACAACTCTTGTGATTTGCGAAGAGGTCTGACATGTTTGATTTTAATAACTATGGTGTCAAGAATGCAATATAAAACGGCGAAAACAGCTCTTTTTTTTAAAATGAATAGTTCTTTGTTTTGTGAGATTTTTTTTCTTCTGGAAAATTCTGGGAATTTTAAAACTTATAAATTAGGCCTACTCTGTATTAACTCAGATGCTAATCAAAATTATTTTTTTATTACATTGAAAACACTGTCATAATAGCGCCCATACATTCATTGACTAACTTAAAATAAGTATAATTTGGTTGAAAATGTCACTATATATTTAGCAGATGGATTTAGTCGGTTCCTCGAATCCTTCAAATAATATGGTATTGAAGAGATTCGTAAAAATCTGGTTTTTCCTCAATAGTTTCCTACTCTTTTTCCAATTGAATGCGGTTTACACCTCCTCTAAATTCTACTATTCCTACTACTCTCTTTCCAATTGAATGCGGCTTACACCTCCTCTAAATTCTACTATCCTACTACTCTCTTTCCAATTGAATGCGGCGTACACCTCCTCTAAATTCTACTATCCTACTCTCTTTCCAATTGAATGCGGTTACACCTCCTCTAAATTCTACTATCCTACTACTCTCTTTCCAATTGAATGTGGTTACACCTCCTCTAAATTCTACTATCCTAATACTTTCTTTCCAATTGAATGCGGTTACACCTCCTCTAAATTCTACTATCCTAATCCTTATTAAATTAGCGCGAATACACACACACAGACTTAAAATCCGAATGAGTAGTGATATGTGGAGAAAATACCTACTAATTCTAATTTGTTTAATTAATTTTATGTATTTAACGCGCACTTTCAGAACTGACTTATTAGATCAGAAAATGTCTTACAAAATAACTTTAACCTAGAACAGACACAATATACAACCACTGGCCGTTAACTCATCACCAATAATACATTTTTCGGCCACACTGGCAATCGAACCCGGGACTCTTAGCTTAGTATACAGACACGCTAAGGTGTTGGACTAATACTAAAAAAAAAAGAGGAAAGCTGTACCATATAATATTATCCAACCACTCCTGCAAGAATTTGTTTAGAATTCAGTTAATGTCGATGCTTTTTTATAAAAAACTAATTAAATGATACTGAGTTTACTAAAATAAAACTAACTGAAAAACAGAATGAACTCGTAACAAAATATAGTAAATATCTTTGTCAGAACCGCCTAGAATCAAACTAGGTTCCCCCCCTAGACTTGAGATTGACAACTAACGTGTTACTTAGCCACGTGAATTGTTGAGTTGACTATGAGCTTGGTCTTAGGTTTTCTAATATCACCCACTTTTGCACCTAAAACAGCAATAATAGGCAAGAGTGGTTTTGTTGCATAATAATAGGTAAAAAGAAATAATTTCGTCTGGATCTCTCTTTTCTATTTACCTCTATTTAACCTAGGTAAATAAGATAACTTCAGATAAATGTATTGCCTTCAAGGTTGAGTATAACGGGAGAGAAAAACAACACTTTTTTCTTTGTATCACTGTCTATAAAATGTGATAAACGTGTGGATAACGTACAAATAGGGATCCACTATGATTCCACCCTTTTTTTATAAACCAAATTAGACCTAATTCTCTTTAAAGGGTTGAAATCATCCTTTATTATTATTTAGAGATTGTATGTTACACACAGCTGTTGGAGGTGCCACGTTGCTACATTGTGTGCTGTGCAACACCGGACTATATACAACACACACAATTCAAAATACTCATTTAAAACTTGACTTAATATTTTCTACTCAAACACCAATCCAGCAAAAAAAAAAAGCTGAAGCAACATGATTAATTTTCATTAGTTTAACATATAATAATTTCACTGTGATATTAGTATTAAATAAATAATCACAGTACAGGCTTACCTATGTATTTATATTTTTGACAACATAATAGGCCTAAAGTTTCAAATACTACAATGTACCAAAAAAAACCCGGCACTGTTCCGATAAATTATAGACGATTTATTATTCTACCTTAAATCTTTATTTCTACTAGTTTGAATTTTGATTAAATAATTATGTTTTAATTTAGTTTTTGAACTCACATAACATTACTAGACAATTTCACTAAAACTACTAAGCATTGTGTTAAAATATACGTACGTAAACACATATAATATCAATTACATAATATACAATATTTAAAATAGTCAAATATTTCATGGGTGGCTTAATCCCATTGTTTAGATATAATATATAATGAATGGTAGAGTTAAATACTGAGTGATAAATATTCTATTCTAAGTGAAGTTACTTTGTAAGGCATTACAATCTAATTCATACAATATGTTTATATTAATTAATTAATTGAACTAAATTATAAAAACCAAACCATTGCAAATAGGGCCTAGTATAATATTTTATGAAAGTTTTATATTTAGTAGGGTTTGGATTGTTGAGTTTTTAGGTATTCTCTCTTAAATTATTAGTTTTTAAGTCATTAATTGATACAACTGATATAATTAAAAATAAAGCATTAATTAAAAGTCTACCATAAACGTCAAAACTCAACACTGGTTCGTTACAGTGGCAAGTGACATCAGGTCTACGCTCATTGGCTAGAAGCGAGGGCTCGGCGCTACCCCCCCCCCCTCTTCCCCTGCCCTGGCATTAAACTTGTCGACTTTTGTTGCTAGAGTACAGACTCTAGTGGCGACTATTGTAACCTTTAGCTTCAGGTTTCCGAATCTAGTGGCGTGGCGTGTCAACAACACCAATAATTTCACCCAACAAACAAAAGTAAATTTAGGTGGCGACTAGTGTAGAATTTAGGCGGCAACATCGTCAAATTTATTTTATATAAAAAAATGTTGATTTTATTAAATTTATATTAAAAGTTGAAGATACAGTATTTGATAAAATGTGTGTCAGTATACTATTTGTTCAAAGTTTGTACAATATATAATTATTATTTTAAAAAAATTGACGCCAAGATATTTACGAAAAGAGCGTGAAACTCTTAAAAATGTGGTCACCAAAGTTTATTTATTACAGCAATTAAAAGACAATTAACTTAACTTTGCAGGGCTGCCACAGACTTGAAAAACTGAAAGAACAGGGACTTTTTGTGTTTGGAAAAGACCGGGATTTTGATTTAAAAAAACACTTAGTAAAAATACTGGAATATTTGATAATTTGAGACATTTACAGTACTGAAAGCCTAAAATAGTAGATCTTCGGATATACTAAAAAGTGTAGGCACTGAAGAATTAAGCACGCTAATTCAAACATGTTTTATTACCCTTTAAAAAGAGTTGTGAAGTGACAGAAGATGTATTTCCTTATTAATCTTAAACCATACTGTCTTAACACTAGTCAATTTGATGAAAAATAAAATTTTACTAATCTTTTCTATAATCTAAGCTGCCTGTAAAAATTGAAAACGCCTTCTCAAAAAACCTGTAACTTACAGGGAATTTCGTGGTAAAAAAAATAGTGGCAGCCTTGCTATGCTATATCCAACAGTTATATTTTTAATTTTTTCGCATGGACAATTAATCTTTAATATAGGCCCTACCGCCTGACCAATATTATACTAATGCTCACTCAACTGACGTCATTTCTTAATCAAATAAACAAAAACTTCTCGTGTTCAACGAGTTTTAAATTATTTTTTTAGTGGGTTGTTGTTGATAAACCATTGTACACTCTTTATTAGCAAACTTTTGCTCTAAAATAAACATTGTTGAATTCATTTTCTAATATTCTCATTGACGTATCATAATAATACTATCATATATATATATATATATATTGAAGTCTTTAACGATTTATTAGTACAACCACAATAAACTTCAATAAACATGTTATAAGTGGTTTCCTAATACAGGTGGCCATAAAGTTTTGGCACACAGTGGAAAAAGGGAGGGGGAGGCACAACAAACAAAACTGGACAACACATTGAACGTTATAATGAAGTGTCATTTAATTTTCCAACAATTGTGTATGCATTTTTTTTTATGTTTCTGTATATTAAGAACACTTAAAAGCACGTATATTGGTCCAGACTTGTGTATCTGTGTATTTGCCCATGACCACCCTGTATAACCACGTCATAGAAAGTCTCACCAATGTTTATTTTAAAAACAAAAGTTTTCTACTTAAGAGAATACACATTGTTTGTTTCACATCCAAAAGATAGAAAATAACTCAAAACTCTTTTTTTTAATAACGTTTAACTAAACTACAGGTTTTTATTTAAAATATAAATCTCATTAACACTACATTTTTAAAAATTAATATAAGCTACATTCTAAAAATATATACTGTCAAGCCATTTGAATTCTCCATAGGGAAGATAACCGAGAACTATTTTTTTAAGTTTAGTCATTTAAATATGTGCTAGATCTAATTATGACGGTAATTTTAGAATACTAGTTTAAAAAATAAGATTCTGATTGAAAGAACCAAAATAAATGTTCGCTTTCACCCTTTTTTTTTGCAGGTTGTTTGATTTAATAGTGTGATTGTTCACACTTAATTAGACATAAATTAAAAGCAAGTACTTTATCTGACAGATATACACGTTACTAGATCTACTTTTACGCATTCATACGTCATATATATTCTAGTATTAACACCTATTAAATAACAATGTAATAGTAAAAGTTTATCAAAATTGACCACAAAAAATATGCTTATATTTTAGACACGACTGCCTTTGTGGTTTAGTGGTCATAATTCCTGCGTACAGATCCAGAGGTCCCGGGTTCGATCCCTAGTGCTTTCAGAACTTTTCTGGGAACAGTTGATCTGTAATGGGGTCAAACTTAACCCTGCGATGACAAATTAGTAGCTACTTTAATAAATGTCCGGTCTATAAAACTGATATTAACAGCTGAAGGGTTAGTATACTCCATTCACGGTAGGAATTACTCTATTAAAGGTCTTTTTTTCCTACCAATATCCTACTATATAATAGATTTCTGGTAGGTAAAAAGGCCTTTCAGAAATAAATTCCTGCCAGAGGGACTTGACTTGTGACTTTAAAAAAAAAATTAGCTGGTTTGTAAGTCGTGTGTGGATGTATGATTAATGTTTAAAAAAATACCCCTTCAATAGCCTTAATACAAATAAATATTGAAAACTTCACAGACGGGCTGTTGTACGGTTTTTACAAAATAGATCCACCTTCGTGTTGAAGGGAGGGAGGAAGGTAGGGGATAGCCCTGGCTACCCACTTTACAGGAGAGTATCGCGGTACAGTCTGCCTATCAGGGGTGAAAGGAAAAGCTATAACGCGTTAGTTAGGCAACCACAAAACAAAGCTGGCAATTCTGATGCCGTTCTCTGCTGGTCGGACCCACTTTATGGACTTAAATCAGAGTGCATAAAGGCACCCTGGTCTGCTTTCATATATTCATACGCCACGCCATTCACTCTGCTCCAGCTGTCACATTTGGAAGATGGTGTCAAGTCTGACAGCTGTTAAAAAGGTTACATTTGGTCACCTTTTTTTCAATGTCATATACTCTAAATTTAATTTTATAATTTTTCTTACGAAGCACAAAGAATTTTTTTCTTTCAATATTGAAGCCATTTTATTTATTATTTATTAGTGTTGTTTTATACGTATTGATACTATCCATCCAAAAGTGACAGCTTCAGAGCTGTAACCAAAACTAGTTTCATACGTCAAGTCATGTGATCTTCAGGTGTTAAATTGGATTAAAAAAAAACAGTATCTAAAAACACAATGATAATATTATAATACTTTGTTATGTTGACCTCAGAAAAAATAGTTTTTGTTCCTTCTATAACGCCTAGGCCTACTGTGTTAATAACGGGCCTTTTCACTGTCAGTAAGCCATTTTCAATATTTATTGACTTATAGTTTGTTATATTGATAAAAAAATTAATAAGGAAAACTGACTAAACATAATTGAGTTTTTACCTGAAGCTTAAAGGCAATGTAAGGTGTGAATATTTAAAGAAATTATTTAGAATTTAATTTTAATTTTATAAAAGATTTGCTCTCGATAATATCTTCTTAATTTAAGGTGGGAGTGTAGGTAGGCCCTAAGAGCAGTATTATTGCAATTTTTGTATCAAAACTTTTGTTGGTCAAAATAAATAAAATATTGCTCTACAGTAAAAACATTAAGTTTAATTTTCTTCACACGGTGATATCGACAGTTGTTAAATATCTTTCAAGAGTGTCCTGGAATTTAATGACAACTTTCTATCATTTTTAAAAAAAAAAGTTTTATCATCTAATGTCGCTATGCTCATGACAGATATTCATCATCTATTGATATCAGCGTGTAAAGAAAACCAAACTCTATGTTTCTAATGGAGCGATATTTTATTTATTTTGGCAAAAAAAAAA